>VYZW01044535.1:0-11028 GCA_013401315.1 Balaeniceps rex | reverse complement strand
AAAAAAAAAAAAAAAAAAAAAAAAAAGACATGTATAGTTTTTATAATCCATCCTCATTACCACAGCCATATTAATGGTATGGAACTGTCAGCTATGGCTTAGTCCTTAATTTTTCACTTTTGGAAGTCACAGGATTTGTTAAACAAATTACAGAGTCTGAATGTTTAACAAAAAAACATGTTTCTAACAAGACCTAGTTGGTACAGAACTGCACAGACCAGTCGCAAATGCCCCGTCAGACACTTCCTTCTCTGTTCACAGAGATGTCTGAGAAAAAACAGAACCAATACAAAAGAACATTTAGACAGGAACATTCCCATCTTTTAAAACAGGGCTCTAGTTGTTAACTCGAACAGAGAGATGAGGTTGGGAATTCAACCACATTAGGTCCTTTAGGGAGAAGCCTAATATAAAATACCAAACAATATGATTTGAAATGTACAGCAAAGCAAGCATTCAAGAGAGCCTAGCTTGTCAGTCATGTTTAAGTAACTCAAATTAACCATGGTAAACAAGACAAAATTTTGCCAATCAAGATTGGATCTTTTTTTCCTTTGTCTGTTGAATCATAAACCACCTGACAACTCAGACTGATACCCAATAACCCTATTCAGTCTGGTCTTAATCAGACTTCAGGATTCACCATCAGGAATTGCAAGATCCTTTGGGCTTAGAAGAAACCTGAGTATGCACACATTCTCAATTGCAGACTGGACTAACTCTGGAAAAAAAAAAAAAAGCCAAACCCATTTTTCAAGAAAACTCCCCAAAACCCACAGGGCTTCCTGAATTTCCTAAATGTCAATATTTTTTGATTCAAGAAGTCTCAAAAAAACAATTTAGCCAGCACAATAGCTTTATGTTGCAATTTGAATTATTATACACAATTCTGTAAAAGCCCACAGGAGGAACAGCATGGAAACTTACCACTTTTTGGCACTTCCTTCAATTAGAGCCAAAGTGCAAGGTCTCCAACTAACCCCCAAGGTAAGAGAACAACACTTTGCTGTTAACAATGTTAATGTTAACACTTAAAATGCCTAATTAGTTATTCAAAAGGCCACATCTTCAAATGCAATTAGAAATCATTTAATAAAGTTTTTGCTTCTTTTGGTATGATAAATTGCCATATATCCTACAGGTAACAGAACATCATGTTTTCCCAAGACATGTAAAAAAGCAAACAACACTGTCTCTACATTATTCCATACACCTTAAAAATGAATTCCAGAAATCAATTGTTCCCAGGTATTTGAGTGGAATTTTATTTCCTTCAGACATGCTGTTGCTGCTCTTCAAAAAGGAGGGGAAAAAAAAAAAAAAGAAAAAAGCCCAAAACAAACTTTTCATACATAGTATCTTGAGGCACAGGTTCCCCCATATTTAAAGGAATTTTTACACAGGGTGTATCATATGTTACAACACCGTTGCTATTTGAAGTCTATGGCACATTGATTTTTTGGGGTGAAAAAATTCTCCTCTGTTCAGCTGCTACAATATGGCACAAAGTTAGAAGTTAACACCATGACTAAATATTCTGATGCTTTTCTCCTGGCTATTCTGGGGTGCACATAAATAAAAGGCACACTTTTCCTCTCTCCTCTCAAATCATTTATGTACTGTACAAGCCTAACTTCCCAGCACTGCTCCATGCCTGTTGGCCCAGTGCAAAAAAAAGATTTAAGTCAGCATCCAATGCTAGTAGCAGCTCTGTATGCTTAACCAATGGTTTAGCATGCTACTTCCACTGTGGTGACCATTGATGAGAGGCCAACAGTGTTCCTGAAAAAAATTACAAAGCCTAAAAAAAAAAAAAATTAAGTTTTTTATATTCCCTTAAATGTATAATTTCCAAATTGGTNGACCATTGATGAGAGGCCAACAGTGTTCCTGAAAAAAATTACAAAGCCTAAAAAAAAAAAAAAATTAAGTTATTTATATTCACTTACATGTATATTTTCCAAATGTGTTCACAACGTTCAGAAAGTGCACTTTTTGAAGTCTTGTTTCAGTATTACAAATGTCCATGACCTATATATTATAGGAGCGCCAAGTGCAACAGTATCATTGAAGAACTGTCAACGTTTCCATTACTGACCCTGTTTTGCAAGAGTATAATGAAAACACAAGAATTTGCTCTTAGCTAGAACTTAGTGTCCATAATGTCTTCGGTATGGTATTTTTAAATATTTGGATTTCATTCTGTACAGCAGTCAGAATCTGAAAAACAGAAGGTTAGTGGTTTCACTTTTTGGCGCTCATTTTTACATAACAAGGATTATCAAGAATGAAAGCGAGCTTACAGCACGTGAAGAGCCCTCAATAATAAAAGCCCCACAACCCACTACCACACTGTTAAAAACATAACAAAACCCAGTAAGATTTACTTAATGATTTGTGGATCCTTACAAAATTACTTTTCGTGATTTAACAACAGATAACATCGATGAAATTATCATATATAAAAACAGCTTAGGTCTTAACATCAATGGTCTGACAAACATATTTAAACAAGAATATTCAGAGTTAAGACAAGTGCTAAATTTAGCTCCTAAATTTAGCTAAATTTAGATTTGAGAGTTTAGATACTCTCAATTTGATATGCCTTTAAAAAAAAGTCCAACTTTCAGAAAAGTCTGAAAAACAGCAGTTTCAAGTAAGTCTGGAGCAATTAGGTATTGTGGCTAGAGTCACCATAAATATGTACTACATGCTGACTTGACAAAATTGTGTTAAAAGAAGAGTGAGTTGAACCACTACCTCTGAAGGTTCGTGCTTTGGTTACCTTTAAAAAAAAAAAAAAAATTGGACTGTTACAATAACAGTGCAAGTTCATCATAAAGCCACATGCCTCTCTGTAGATGTTCTCTTATCAATTGGTTTTTATTACGCCCACTGCCAGCAATGGACATTCTGCTTGGAAAATCCATCTCTCGCTGTAAAAAGTTTTGCTGAACCAAATGAAGAAAATAATTCTGATGTCAGACTCAAATGGGAACGCACTATTTCATTTAGTTCTTGTTAAGAATATTTAAAAGCCTTCTCCACCTACAGTCTTTTGAAATACAAGGCACAAATAGGGAGTGGACATTCCAGCAAAAAGTGATTGTCTGAAATTAACAGTCCACAGCAGTCTTCCAGTCCAGCACAATGAAACATTTTTGCTGTCCAGTTCTATGCCACGTCTTCTAGATAATCTGCAACATCACTTAACTGAGAAATGGTAAGGTCTTGTGTGATGCCTTCAAGCTAGAAAATAAATGAAATTACAAACTCAGAAATCATAGAAACAGTATTATATCTTGTAGTCCTTCATATAGCATCCCATTCTTTCGGCCTCAAGCTCTTTCAGTGAGATTTCAACTCCTTTAGGAGGTGCTCAGACAGATCTTGAGATATAGGGTTAAGACATTCCTATGCTGGATACTAAACCAGTCTCAAATGTGTTTTACATGCTTAGAAACAGACAGTGAATTGTGCTACCAAACAACTGTTGTGGGGTTTTTTTGTTTTGTTTTTTTATCAGTATAGTATCTAACTTGGCGGGAATACTAGGTGTAAAAATACAGAACATAACAAATAATACAACTTTAACATGTATCCTAGAAACCTATGATAATGGCACATTCCTTCATGGAAGGTTAAAAAAAAAAGAGTCAAGAGAAGATGAGAAGAATCTCAAGAACAACAATTTTAAAAGAATCATACTTTATCACTGGCATTCGACTCTTCTGTTTCCACAGAAATTTCATCTATTTCTTCACCAATACTGATATCACTTTTTTCTGAGCGATGACTAGTACTAAAGAGAAAGAAAACCATAAACATAGAAATAAGACTCTCTTTCAAACATCCAGGTATTGCATTCACTTTCACTTTATACCTGACATTTGATTTGGATTTTACTAGCAAGTTAAATATAAAGTTACTTAAAAGCCGATAACAACTAAAGGCTTTCTACCTAGATGAAGCCATGATAAATACTGATAAATATTTAGGCCTCAATCCTGCAGTTTACAACACCAATACCTTCACATCATAAGGATGAGGCTGTTAAATATCAATTACTGACTACTCACGATGCTTTATTTTTTAGCTGAATATTTCACCATATACCATATTCACGTCTAATAGCATTAAGTGTTAAACATTGCTAAGTGCATGGTTCAGGAAAAAAAAAACCACCTTCCACAAAAAAAGCATAACTTTTCATCACCTTAAAGTTAGCACCAGGTTTTTAAGGAATTCATTACCCCCTATACAAAAAGGATCTGGTTTTTTAAATTTGTAACTATATATATCAAAATAGCAAAGCGAAGTTTAAAGGAGTTGAGAGATACTGACAGACTCCAGCAATAGTGACTAGCTGAAATATTATGAAATAATTAAAATATGCCAGTGGATATGCTTGTAATGCACGAAATACTATGCTACTACAATATCATCCTTCTCTTACCTGTTGAAGTCATCAGCATACTCATCGTCATCTCCATTCCCTAAATAATTTTTAAAAGGCATTAATCAAACAAGTTTTCTCTTCAGGAAATGCAAAAAAGAATCTATTCCTGCACCAAAATATGTGCTTTGATGGCCAGCAAAAGTGGGAGTAGATTAAATTACTTGTGCAGATTTAGGAAGAAAAGCTGAGTTTATGTTTCTCATTAATTAATCTCAATCTCACTTACACAAACTGTTTAGAAATTGAACATGCATTTTCCAAGATGTTGACTACATTGCTGAAGACAAAATTTAAATACTTGGCAGCTCTATTTTGAGAGAGAGTTGATACTTCTTGCATCACATCATCTTCATATTGCTCCTAAAGCTTACAAGACAACATTCAAAGGTGTGGATGGCAAGTAAATATGCCACTGAAAAACAGTAAGACTTGTCTGGCTATCTTTTCCTGCAAATATAAACCCCTCCTTTTCTTCGAAACATAGACAACAAAATTTATCACTTGATATTAGCAAACGTATGCACGGAATGAATCAAATTTTTGCTGCATGTGTAAAATACTAATCCACATACGAGACACCAGTTTTCACTTTTCTGTATTCCTTTAGATCAGATCCTGCTCTTAACTCCAGTAAGTTTCACAATGGTGTTAAATAGGGTGAGAGAAGTAAAAGCTGAAGATTTTAGTTCAATATGTGTATTTCAGTTTCTCAGATTCCTCTAAGAAGCTGGGCCAGAACTTACAGTTAAAAATATCAGAGCTTACTCATGTTTAGCAGTTACTTGCCTAATTCTAGTGATCCCAATTTTGCATTCACTAACCGCAGGTCTTTCAAAACAGAGTTTCTATTCAAATCTGTAATAAAACAAAAGCATTTATATCAGAAATTTAACTTGTGACTCTTTAATAAGATCCCACTTAAACATACCCGTCAACCATTTACAACAAGTGTTCTTTTTAAAAACCTTATTACCATACTATACAATTATATATTATATCCAATTTTCAGGTCTGAACTCTGCTAACATTTAAAACCATGAGTAGTGTCGTGGTTTAGCCCCAGCTGGCAACTAAGCACCACGCAGCCGCTCGCTCGCCCTCCCCCTCCCCGGTGGGATGGGGGAGAGAATCGGAAGGGCAAGAGTAAGAAAACCCACGGGTTGAGATAAGAACAGTTTAATAATTGAAATAAAATTATAAATAAATAATAATAGTAAGTGGTGAAAAGGAAAACAACAAGAAGAGGACAAAACCGGGGGGGGGGAACTTAAAACCCCCAAGTGATGCAACTGCTCACCACCCGCTGACCGATGTCTAGCCGGTCCCCAAGCAGCAATCGCTGCCCCCCGGCCAACTCCCCCCAGTTTATATACTGAGCATGACATCATATGGTATGGAGTAGCCCTTTGGTCAGTTTGGGTCAGCTGTCCTGGCTGTGCCCCCTCCCAACTTCTTGTGCACCTGGCAGAGCATGGGAAGCTGAAAAAGTCCTTGACTAGCCTAAGCACTACTTAGCAACAACTAAAACATCAGTGTGTTATCAGCATTATTCTCATAACTAAATCCAAAACACAGCACTATGCCAGCTACTAGGAAGAAAATTAACTCTATCCCAGCCGAAACCAGGACAAGTAGCAAACAGGGACAATCTCCCAGTATTCAGGATCAGGTTTTACAATATGAGAGCAAATATCCCTAAAGAACTTGTGCAAATAATGTAAGATGACAATAAAAAGGAGTAAATTAATTTCAGTTAAAAACTGAGCAGTAGAATTTTATACTCCTGAAAACTGCTTTATATACACAAAAAAGGAGTGTAGATAAGTATTTCATGCTCCAAAACATAAGATGCCCCAATGATAGCATAATATATCAAATACATCAGTATGCGATCACTCAGTGAAAAAAGCATTACTATGAAGCACATTGCAACCAGAAGGGGGCCACATACAGGCTAATCACATTTGCAGCTGAGTGTGTAGATCATTCATTACATTACAGGAAATATCTCCTAAATTCATCAAAATACAAACCCATGTGAAAACTTACTATCAGACTCCTTTAGAGAAGGTGCACCAGTCAGGGAGCTTAACCCACTTTTTAGAGGTGGTGCATCAGAAAGGGATGCTAGACCTCCTGCTTTATTAGCTTCAGTTTTCCTAAAAGAAACCAAATAAATAAGTACTTCACAGAGCTGTAAAATGTGCGTAGCAACTTTCTTTTCTATTATTTACTAGATCGTCATAAAACTAGAACAGCAATATTTACAGCAGCAAGGGGAAAGGACTACCCATTCTGCAATCTTAAAAACAGTAGGCACTTTACCAGCACAAGTGTCAAGCAAGACATTCAGTGAGGAAGTCACTGTCTCACCTACGCAAAGACTTCTGCCTGCCTTCTTTCACAGACAGAGCTCCTGCACCTTCATCAGCATCACTATTTTTATCAAGGGGCCTTTCGTTATCCCCACATGTAAACGCAGCCAAAAGAAGAAAGATTCAGATATAAATCAATATTTAAATTAGTTTGTTTTACAACTAAAAGAGATTATATCTGATGAAACTATTAATCCTAAGAGCAGTCAGTTCACAGAATGAAAACCTCTCAGAGCCAGACAGATCTCATCATCACATGTTCAAGTTCACTTGGCTACTACCTATTCCATTCATATATTTAAAGTGTTGAGTCCAAATACTACTTGCAATCAAAGTATGAAGAAACACCATTAAGAAGAGATCAAGATTTTCACATTTAGTATTACCAGAACTGTTACTGTGATTCCATTCCTATTAGTAATGGACAACATTTGAATGATTCATTGTATCTATATCACAAAAATATCGCATATACCATCACATATTAAAACACTTTAAAATTTTGAACAATGGGTCAGACACCTCGGGGCAATGAGAGCTTGGATCATCTCTTACTCTGTCCTTAGTAACTGCTTGCTCCCTTCCTCTGTAGTGCACACTTCTTACAGGAATGGGCAAAGCTCCCATAAGGAATTTACCTTTTTTACTTTACTACAGACACACATAATTTGGAAATATTTTTTTCTGTAGGCAGTTTCTCTACTAGGAAAAAAATCCTTATTTTACTGAATAATTAAGAGTCTTTTTCTTGGACAGTCTTTTTAAAGAAATCCAGTTTACTCAATTTCAAAGTGAATTTCCCTTCTTGTCGTATGAAAATGCTCAAACAATAAGACATTAGTAAATATTATTATTATCCAGAAGTTTTTCCAGCCTTTTCTACTTTTCCCAACTTAGCATTTAAACCTATTTTATGGCAACACAAACTGCTTGCTACGATGGTTAGACTTCAGTTAAAGGCTAGTTAAATGAGCTCGAGTAATGAGTAAATGTACTCATATCAGTTTTAATCTTGATATTTCCAATAAGAAAAAGAGAAAAGAAGTACCATAGTAGGGTTATTTGTAACACACAATATTTTCCAGAGAAAAATCACTGCTCTGAGGAAAAAAATTCTGCTCTTTATATACATCCAACTAAAGCTGTATAATAAATAATCTTTCTCACAGAGTCCATTAATTTGCTAAAAAGAGACCTAGTTTACCTGGCATGATTGCTTTGTGCTGTACCAGAATGATCCCATTCCAAGAGTAAGCACCTACTGCAGTGATAATACAAAAAAGTTTACACTGTTCTACCCACTATCGACACAGCTGGCAGAAAAAGTCATCACGAGGGGAGCTACTGTCAAACTAACTTGCAAACGCTTCTGCATCCTCTACTAAGCTAGAGCAATTCTCCAAATACTCAAGCACAGCAAAAGAACACCACAAAACGATCTTGCAGCATTTCTCAATAGAGATATTTAAACTAAGCTTCAAGATAACGTGACATGATAACACAAAGATAGGTTTTTCAGTTTTACAACAAAGCTGTTGTATAGTTCAGTCACTAGTTCTTGTTTCAAATGGTATTTTCCAGTCACCAGACTCTATAGGTGAAAAATAAAAAATGCCCTTCAGAAATGTCTGCAAAATTGACATATGCAGAAATAACACTTCACTGAAAACACAGAACTGCACACAAAAGGTGCTGCAATGTGAAGAGGAAACCCTCAGCTGTGAGAAAACTTTCCTTATTCTCACAGTTTATGGAGCCAGTTTACACATTCACCAGATTTTTTGTACTCCTTACAAAACCATACAGATATCTAAAGCACTATCCCTGTCATTGTCTGCTTCCTTTAGTACTGATTACCACTGCAAGAAGAGACACTGACGTCTGTGCCTCATACACGTTCATTTCACGAAAGAAATAGGCTGGAGACATTATATAGTCTAACTGATGCACCTTGAAGTGATACAGGTTTTTCCACTCATGGTGCATCCAAGAGATCCCAGATGACACTGTGAATTTCAAAGAACCGAATCACAGAAGTGCACATTTCAGAACAAAATGTTGCGGAACAGATCTAAACACTTGCATTTACAAAGTGCAGATAATCAAACGCCAGCTAGCTCTCAAAGGTCTGCAAGCATATTGAAGACAAAAGAAACCTGTATCAAGTAGAACATGCATGTCACTTACCAGCCGTAAGTTCTTTCTGGTTTGGGTATAGGATCATCAAAAAAAGAATCTCCCTCTATATCATCTTCATCCACACCTGGATCACTTTTTTCTTTGGTATTTAAGTCTTTGTTTTCTAGTTGAGGATCTAGTTTTGTTTCATTAGGCAGAAAATGAATGCTTCTTTTGCTTGCTTCCCCTGATGAGACACTTGTATCACTTTGAGTGGTTTCAGCCGCCTTGAAAGATAAAGAAAAAAGCCCTCACTGAAAGGAATATAATTTCTCTTGAAAAACCACATAAACTGGATTTATGTCTTACAATACTGTAAGTGGTAATATAAACACACAACATATAATATATACCTACCATCACTTTTTAAAAAGTTAGTTCAAATTTATTAATACTTCTCAGGAATTTATTAGTATCATCAGGAATCACACAAGAGAAAAGAAGTTGTTTTACCACTTTAGAAAGGAAATGTTCTTTATTGTTGCTGCCATTAAAAAAAAAAAATCTGTTCCATCTTCTGTGTTGCTTTGCTATCTAGATCATCTCTATTATAAAAGCAACCAATTTTAAAAGATGTTGATCATCAAATAAAGAAATCTACATACAGACTGATTCTTGAGTTTGTTTTATAGCCTGAAAGTTACATGATGCTTTATTAGTATTATTTTGCAACTTGTCTAAACAAATGCTGTTAGTTAGAGCCATCACCTTCAAAAGAAATCACTTTAAACCCATCCAAATTACTCTAACTTCCATATTTAATAGTAATCTCTGCAATATAATATTAGGTTTTAAAGTGGCAAGCATAAGATGACTGCAGTTAATGACACTTTCTCCCTCCAAATAGTAAAAACAAAAATGACACAAACAAGATACTTTAAAAGTAAATAACTTCCAGTCTTTTTATCGTGCTTATGGCTCAGTCCTACAATACTCAAGTTTGTAAGGACTATTCTATATGCTAACTTTAAGATCAAGTAATAGAATCATAGAACCATAAAATAGTTTGGGTTGGAAGGGACCTTTAAAAGGCCATCTAGTCCACTCCCCCTGCAATGATCAGGTCGCTCAGAGCCCCATCCAACCTGACCTTGAATGTTTCCAGGGATGGGGTATCTACTACCTCTCTGGGCAACCTGTTCCAGTGCTTCACCACCTTCACTGGAAAAAATTTCTTCCTTATATCTAGTCTAAATCTACCCTCCTTTAGTTTAAAACCATTACCCCTTGTCCTATCGCAACAAGCCCTACTGAAAAGTTTGTCCCCATCTTTCCTATAGGCCCCCTTTAAGTACTGAAAGGCCGCAATAAGGTCTCCCCGCAGCCTTCTCTTCTCCAGGCTGAATAATCCCAACTCTCTGCCTTTCTTCATAGGAGAGGGTGTTCTAGCCCTCTCATCATTTTTGTGGCCTTCCTCTAGACCCGCTCCAACAGCTCCATGTCTTTCCTGAGCTGAGGGCTCCAGAGCTGGACGCAGTACTCCAGGTGGGGTCTCACCAGAGCAAAGTAAAGGGGCAGAATCACCTCCCTTGACCTGCTGGCCACGCTTCTTTTGATGCAGCCCAGGATACGGTTGGCCTTCTGGGCTGCAAGCACACGTTATCAGCTCATGTCCAGCTTTTCTTCCACCAGTACCCCCAGAAGTCCTTCTCCACAGGGCTGCTCTCAATCCNCACCCTTCCAAGACATGTCTCAAACACTCTACAGATAAAGGGACTGAGAGGGCGGTCTGCAACATGAGCCGTGAACTCTTAGCCAAAAGGTAATTCGCGCAGGGGGACGTCGCAACCACCGACTCACTGACCACCGACTCAATACACCCACCGACTCAAAAAAGGACCAGACTGAGCATGCGTGCTGTTTAGCATAGGAAGCGGGGAAGGTGTGTCTAAGCAAGGGTTAAAAACCACAAACCATCCCAGGACTCTGGGCGGGAAGAAAGAAGAAGAAACTTGAAGACGGATCCATCCACACCCCGTTGGCTGGACCGATGCTGGAACCCGGACCGGTGATCTC
>VYZW01044533.1:2525-19862 GCA_013401315.1 Balaeniceps rex | reverse complement strand
AACCAACTTGATTTGATATTCTATACAAACAGAAAAAATTAAACAAACCAAATCTAATTCCAAGTCAACTTCTGACTGTAAATGAGAAAGAGCTTGATAACAAAAAAAGATGTTTCTACACTCATCATGCAGGCAACTGCTTATGAATTANCATCATGCAGGCAACTGCTACATAAAGTTGCTATATCAAGACAGTAGCAAAATAGGGAGCTAGCAGAAGACAAACACATTGCAGTTTAATATTGTGTTTAAGTGCTTTCTGTGAAAATTGCATCCTTCTGAGAAGACTTCAGATGCTACACTTGCTCTCATGTAGACAATGAAGAGTAACTCCATAATATATGGTCAGAGGTGGGCTAACCCTGTAATAATTTGTGTTACATGAGGCTAGTGGGGCAGTATCTGAGAAAACAATCCTCCAGGTAGATTTAAGACTTATCACTCCCTTTTCCTGNGTAGATTTAAGACTTTTCACTCCTTTTTCCTGCTTCCTTTTTTCAGTAGCTAGAATTACATCTGTGAATGGAAGGCATTAATACAGAAGAAAGAGGAACCATTTCTCCAGTGAAGCTTTATCTGTTGCTGTCTGTGCACTTTTTACATACATGTAGCATTCACAAACAATACAATGTCCAACTGCTGCGTTATTTTAAGCAAACAGCTTGTGCAACAGCTAAATCAGTCAATAACCAAGTCAAAGGAAATACTGATTTCTGTGAATTTACCTCAAGCATACTAAATAGCCTTTAATATTTAAGGCAGACTAATAAATCACACTATACTGTTGAGTTTCCAGTTGTCATCCTATTTTTAATTTCAGAAAAAAGGTACAGTTGGGTTTCTGTATGTTTTAGTGAAGATTTAACCGTAATTACAACCTTCAGATCTACAAAAAGAGGAAGATACTCACTCTCTTACTGAAATAGGTGGCTGATTTCCCAAGATTTTTTTTTTATAGTCTCTACCGTTAAATGTACCCAAAGATAAGTAGCATCAACAACCCAAAGCAGAAAGTCTTACACAGTCCTCACTAAAACTTTGTAGGCAGTTTACTAAGCTTTATGAACACTGACATTAGGCAAAAGATGTAAGGGACACCTGGAATGCAATACTCTGCTCCATGCCCTGTGCAAGACCCAACTCATTTTCCTCTCTACAAAAGAGGGAAGAGAAGACAAGGAAAAAAAAAATCACCAAAATCTCTAAAAAAATTAAGATGTGTGTTGAAGGGTGTATTGAATAGCTTCATTCACACACATTTTCTTCTGTCTTTTTGTTAGAGCTGTAAAAATTTCTCATGTCAGTAGTGCAGCAAACATTACAACCACTCAGCATTTCAGAGTAGCAATTAGAGTAAGTTTTTCAAGACTTCTCTTACACAGGTGCATGCACATCCATAATATATAGGCAAAACTGAGCAGAAAGAACCATGGACAGAAATAGCCTTACCTCAGTGAAGTTGATCTTCTCTCCACTGAACATGCGTTGCCTGGCACTTTCCACACCCCTTGACTTTGCCTGAGAAATGTAAAAATAGATTCCTCTTAAAAATAGTAGGAAGTCAACATGCACTACAAAGGTCCAGCTACATTAAAGAGTGTGAACATCTACCACGTAAGACAGTGAAACAAAAATTATTATATTAGATTAAAAGACCCACTAGATTCTAGCTTAAAAATTGATTCTCTTATTTTAAAGCAAGTATTTTTATGCAGGCTGTTTATTTCCTTAAGTTACAGTAACATGTGGTAAATGACCAAGATGCAATGAATCCATCTTAATTACTCAATTTCATCTTGTCATACATACTGCTACAGGATTCATTAATGATTCTTTGTACCAGCTTAGAATTTCTATTTCTTTTTTAAACTGAAGAGTAGCAAAAGTAATTTTGCTATGGCTATTTTTGCTAGTTCTTCCCTTTCTAAAAATCTGTGTCCTATCTGGTCTATGCCTTTGGCTGAACCAATAGCTAAGGAAGGGTTGTAAACATGCTAAATTGAAGTTAATGACACAAACTTCTTTCTTAAAATACATCCAACTGCAAATGAATCTCAAAATTAAGACTGCATGACATATGAAGTATTGTTTCAATTGCAGTTATAGAAGACATCACCTTCTCTTACAACTTTATATGAACCTCTCTTATTTTACAGCAGACCTCAATAGCAGTGCCGTATGCCAGTTGGTCTGTTACACAGACAAAAATCGTTTCAGTGAGCACAAGAAACAGATCTGCGCATTGAAACATGGCCTTGTACCTTGGGGCTAAAGGACAATGCAAGACTTTGAACAGTGCCAAGATTTGTAAACAGATGCCTTTTGACTTTGATAGTCTCTCAAATTCAGAGCTAAATTTACATAAGCAATGCTAGAATAATCAGTTGCAGGTAAAAGTTCACTTTTTAAAAAATTATTTGGTTTATTAATTCAACATTTTAGAGTTACCAGTTCCATCAGCATTTTCATCACTTCTTCTGTAACCAGGTTCTTCGAATAATCCAGTAAGATATCCCCATGATCAGTATTCAGAGTCAAGCTGTCAAAACAAACAGGTTGTTTAATTGCACATTCCTGAAGAGTGACTGTTTTAAGGAAGACAATGATAACTCCTCTACAGATTACAAAATAATTGTAATCGTAAGTATACTAAGTTAGTATAGATGACCTGAGGGACCGATTTGCCCCACAAGTTCATAAGATGACTTACTAGTGTGTTGTTTTAATTGAAGACCATGGTTTTCAACAAGCTAAATTATAGTGTCCACTTTCTGCTTGTGAAAGTCCAAATACAATGAAGTATATTTAATGCACAGTTGGACAATCACATTCTGTTTTCACTGAGCCACTAGCATTCTCTAGTAATATTTAGCTTTTTCCTAATATATCTAGGTAAAAAGCTTACCACATTCTTTTGCTGCTAAAAAATTAAACTGTCTTCCTACAGGTCCTTTCAACAAATACAGTCATTCTTTTACATGGAGACTTGAACAAGCCTGATTTAAAAATCTATACAACTTGATGTACAGAAACATTCTGTCAATTACTATGCAGAATTAAACCCCTTTGTACGTGGTGTAGTCTCACTGTCTTCACTGACTCAGTGGAAGTCTCCAAATTATTTAGCTAATCCTTATCTGAAAGCTATAGCCTAACACTTCAAAATACAAGCACTTTTAGGTTTACATCTGAGATGAAACACAGAAATGGTGGTCAAATAGAAATCCAGTGAGCCCATTTGTATTTACTAGCTTGTGTCTATGTGGTAAGTTCTACAGTGCCTCTAGTCCTTCACAGCAGTTTTCTACCCATTTCTTCTTTGCACTAATTTACAGCCAAATATACACATTTACTCTAAACTGAAGAATCAAAGTTCTGTAAGTAATTCAGTAGGCCTTCTATAAAAGCACAAAAGGCCTTTTATACCTTACTCTCACTCTTGCTCCATGCGCGCAAGCCACAGGAAATTGCATGCATCTAAACTCTCAATGTTTCTGTGTTGTTCATTGTCTCCCCTGCTTTTTCTTTCCCAATACTTGAGCACAGAAATATGCAGTTATTTTAGTGACCACGTATGCCAGAGACTTCACAGGGACAAACCATGGCATAATTGCTATTCCAAACAGATATAATATGACAGAGCAGGCAAGATTCTGCAAATGAAGAATGGAGCTGAACTTGCAATAACAGTAATAATCAGCAAGGCCTAGACATTTGGGTGGGTTCATTAACTTCAGGAAAAACACAGTAACATGTCCTTTTTCTGGTCTGAATATACAAGAGGCACTGAATAAGGAAAGGAAGGTGTATTCAAGCACAATCTTAGAAGAGTGTTTCTTTTATAGGCGATAACATGAGGCAAGTAAAGAAAAACCACATCACCACTGTTAATCACGCTTCTCTTCAGTGGGCTGCAAACAGTAATCCTGAAACCCTAACCATCTAGCACAAGGATACCTGGAATATGACTAGCTAACAGAAGGACTGTTACCTCTCACCTGCCAAATTTGCTATTTATTGATACAGAACAGAAGAAAAATAAGAATAAATCCTGCAAGTCTTTCTATTTGAGATTTGATGCAATTTATTTACAGGCAGGTCTCAGATTTGAACATATTTTACTAATGATACAGCAATATATAATACTTCTTCAGTTTAGAGAAGCATAAGTCTTAAAATTCTCATCTACAGTTTAATATAGAAAGATAGTTTTTCCCAGCGTTCTACTCCATGAACATGAAATCCTTACAATCTTTTCTTGATGTTTACCTGACATATGCCTTCTACAATTCATTGTTATTTTACTTATATGAATAAAAATCAATCTCACTAGACCTAGAAGACAAAGTATCCCATGAAATTCTCGCTGGATTCAAATCACTACTCATTTGAAGAAAAAGCCCCAAACCCTGCAGCTCAACTGCATTCTGCTACACTACCCATTCTGCAATGCAGCAGCTAATGGTAGCGCTACCCAGGTGGAACAAGAGCCTTGTCACGTAAGCCACATCTACATTTAAGTGATGCAGCCCTTAAACAGAAGGTCACCTGCAGCATCTCAGAGTGATTTTTATCTCCCATCTAAACACAAACTAAAGAAGCTTATGCAACCCCTAAATGTACGATTACACATGGATTCCCTGTTGGCATGTTTTCCATTTAGATTGGAGGCTCGCTCTGATCCTCCACAATGGACAAGCCAACTAGCAGGAGCTTAATACTAGTGCTTTACATCTTGCACTAGCTATTTGCATCAAGAGTACCTTAATCAGCATCCAGGTATCTATTATCTGATGAGTTTTAGGATGGCTGCATCATATTGCTTCTAACCCCTTCAAAACTAGTAAGAGTTTTTCTAGCAAACAACCCATGTTGTTAAGACCCACTGTTCCTACCAGACCTTACATTTGCGTGGCATTCTTTGCCAAAGGTGTACCCTACAGGTTTGACTACACTCCCTATCAGGAAAACAGGATACACAAATTCCAAGGAAGAAAAAAAGTACAAAAGGAAGAAAAGATCTTCTATCTATGTTCTGTAGGACACAATCAGTGCCTGTAAGGTTCTTATAACAACACTAAATAGATACTTGTGCTCAGAGAGAATATTCAGATTAAAAATTATTCACACAAGTCTGGAATTTCTCCAGAACCAGTATCAGGAAGCACTTTTACATGGGCATAAGTTTCTCTTTTCCTTCTAACAGAAGACAGGCAATGATTTTATGATAATACCTAGCAGAGCTAACTGAAATGTATTCATAAAGATCAATTTCATGTGATGAGAGAGGTGCAAACTACAGAGAGTATCTTGTGACCAAACCTCCAGACTGCTTAGGCTTTCAACAGATGTTAACCACCACCATCCTGCTGATCTGGCTCACAAAGTGGCAATCAGTGAGAAATATACAAGCAGATCTGTCAAACTAACCCAGGCTGCCAGTTCTGCAATTGTATTTTGCTATGAGAAAGTTCTCCTGGTAGTCTAGAATGCATTGGTTTATCAGGAAACAGGACTGAAATGACAAAAAGAAAGGATTAAGACAAAGTAAACTTCAACTATTTCCTATCCTTATGGGCAGCACAAAAGGACATTAAGTTGGGCAGCTATTTGAAACAGATAACCTTGGTAAAGGACATTTCACAAAAATCTGATTAACACATTTTCTCCATGCTGAAAGTAGTCAGTGTGTCTCCTAGAATGTGTTTGAGATGAGTATGTGTGCCTGAAACAACAGTTGTCAAATACCTTCTCCTTAGTTAACGGTACACAGTGACAATGTAACACTCAAAAGAAGTCTATTACACATTCACAAGAGCAATTAAATACAGACTATTTGAGATTGAGAGAGTATATTTTATGGTTAAAGTAGCTTAGATAATATTAAAGTGACAGCCAATGAAATCAAGATGCAGTGCTATCCCCAGTAAGAGTACTTGCTTAAGCCATTCAGGAATTAACCTTATAAGAAACTTCTTGATTATACCTTTTGATTTATTTAGCTAGTTTGCTTCAGCTTTCCTTTGTTCCAAGGGTGTTACCAAATTCAGTCTCTTGGGATATACTGGAGATAAGGGAAACTTGCAACCAGAACTAGCACTATTAGAGAAGAGCTAGTAGATTTGTATAAGATAATATTAATAAAGTTCTTTAACAGTATAAAAAGTCCTGTTAGAAGAGCCAGATTAAGTTAATACTCCAAAAATTTAGCATACCTTTTCCATCAACACAAATGACATTTTAACTCTCGTATACTGGTATGCAGGACTTCATATGTGATGTTTAATTACAATTTAAGAAGTATCTAATGAGCTCAAAAGGAAAGAAAAGTCACTTTATGTAGGATGCTAATGAAAAGCTTAATACATGCAACAAGTCTTACCTCAACACTCGAGAGCAGAAGCTCACTATACCTATAGTATACCTATACCCAGGCTCACTTTAAAACTCAAGCCAGGGATGCATCTACACAGTATTAGACTTTTCAGATTGCTGGTATAGTCCAACAATGTAACCACACATGACTTCTCAGCACAGTCTCCAGCATACAGAAAACATTAGTCCCACTTTACAGGATGAAACTGCTGAACATTATCACACTGCTTCCACTTCTTACTTCCTCCTCTAGCAAAAATGTTGCAATGCATTTTCTGTAACATGGGTAAGCATAAGGTAAGGGAGAGCCAAACCCGCTGAACATCCCCCCTTCCCCATCCCAGGGCAGGGGTAGGCACCGCCGTACTGCTGACAGGTAGAGGCACATGGATGGATGGCTCCTCGCGATCTTATCACCGAACTTATCATGACTAAGCACACGGGTGCGAGAGACTGGGAAACGAAGGACCCACAATGCCGCTGTGCGAGCCGCAGCCCGGCGCTGTGCTTCCCGGCACGTACCCAGCTGCAAGGCTGAGTCAAGGACAAGCGCGCACAGCCGCCCTCCTCGGGGGCTGCCAAGGAGCGGCCCCCCCGCTCGGCACCTGCCGCCCGTGCGCCAAGGGGCTCCCGCCCGCCNCGGTGCCCCCCCGCCGGGCCCCGCTCCCATCCGGGGCCGCACGGGCAGGAGGGAGCAGAGGGGGGCGACGGGGGACTCTGCCCGCCCCCGCGGAAAACGCGGCCTCCACCAGGGCTCCGCCGGGAGGGCGCATCCCTCCCGCCCGTGGCGAGGCCGCGGCTCTCCGGCAGCGCCCACCTGAGGGAGGGAGGGAGCCAGCCCCACACGGCCTCGGGCCTCGCACGCGGAAGTGCCCGCCGTGCCGGCAGCCTGAGGGCCCGGCGGGCCGCGGCGGTCGCCGGGGAGGGCAGGGGCGGCTGCTGCCCCACTCAGCCGCCGGGGAGGGCTGGCGGGGGCTGCCCAGCCTCACCTGAACTTCTGGAAGCGATCCTTGTCGGCCTCAAACAGCTGCCGCAGGACGAGCTTGGAGGAGTTCGCCTTGTGCCACTCCACCAGCTTCTTGAAATGGGGGTCACCGGAGAGCGCCATGTTAGCGGCCAGTGAGGGCTGAGGCGAAGACAGCTCCCGCACAGAAGCGAGCACGACGAGCAAAGCTATTGCCGCCGCCTCCGCTTTTATAGCGGTGACTCGGCCTCCTGCCGCCGGCCCCGCCCCGGCCCCCCTCCCCTCGGCGGGCCGCCCCGCCGGGCGCTGGGATTCCCTCATTGCTGTGCCAGCAGGGAGGGATGAGCGGCCAGCCCGCCTGCGGGTCGCTGCCAGGGGGAGGCGGCGGGGGCTGGGGCTGGCCGCCCGCGTTGAGGCCCGCACCGTTCGCAAAGGCTGGGCGTAGTGCGGGGCGGGCAGCGGTAGCGGCTCCCGCGAAGGGTCCGCCGGCCCTCGGGGCTGCGCAGCGCACCGCGAGTGTGCGAGTTGTAAATCCCGTGTGGGGGGAAGAGCGGTTTCTCTGTCACGGGGCACCTGTGCGAGGCGGCGGGCGCAGGGGACCGGCGGGGGCTGGCGCAGCGGTTCGGCGGACCCTGCCTCGCCGGCCGCTCTTGCTTGCCCACCCGCCCGCGGGCAGTCGCCGCGGTCGTGCCAGGGCCGCCTCTCGTGTAGGTGCACAGGGAATTGACGAGGTTACAAATAATGTCTCCTCTCAGGGTTATTTTTATCCTGGGTCGGCCCCACGGCCTGGTCCTGCGTGGTGCAGTCCAGCTGAGGGGGACGAAGGGCTGGGGGAGCTGGTGAGGGAAGCACCGCTCGCTCTGTGACCCCCAACGCCAGGCCTCGGGGTAGGGATGCAGCTCTGAGCCGCAGCCTGGCATCAATGCCACCCCAAAACCTGCGCTAGACATATAAACTCCCCAAAGGGATACCCGCCCTTTTTGCTAGCATCATCTACCCGCTTCTTCAGACGGCCCCTGCATGACATGTCGGCCGCTCTGGTTTGCGCTCGGATAAACCTTGGCGTCCCCCCCGGCCGTTACATAAGGAGCTTACACGCCTGAGCTGCGGTGGCGGGCGCTGGACGCCTGCGCTGCCGCTGCCGGGCCCGCTCTCGGGCAGTGGCACGCTGGCTCTGCAGGCAGGCCAGGGCAGGCAGGCGGGCGAGCAGCTGCGCCGTTCTTCAGGGGGAAAAAAAAGGCTATTCTGGGCATAAAGCAGAATGTTGTTTAAACACGGGTGTGTAAAGGAGTATGTCACATTCCAGTGATTGCACTGTGGGGCTTAGGTGAATAAATCCCAGTGAAGTCGTATTTTAAGCACCTAAGCCCCTTTATGGATCTGGGCCTAAATCAGAGTCACAGAGCATGAACTTGACTCAGATTGCTAAAATCACAGCCCAAGTCTTAAGCAGCAGAATCAGCATCTTTTCCTTGCTGCAAAACAAAAAACATTCTTAACTGATCCTTACTTATAATAGCAAATGTGCACCTCTAGTACAGTGATAATAGACTGTCTAAAAAAGGTCCTTCCTTACCTCATACTTGCTTGTTTCTAAGGTTTGCTTTTTCAGACTTAAAATAACTGTTTAATAGGCCAAAGACTTTTTCTTCAGCAAAATAAATCTTAATTGCTTGATACGTTTTCATTTTTTTTACATTTTTGGAGGCCACTCTCATCCCTGCCAATCATAGGTTTGGGCAATTTCTCCAAGGCAAAGCTGCTTCTCTCATGCTGCCTGAACCTACCTGACCATCCACCAGTGCATGTGGTTCACTGCATACCTTCACGTAAGGAAGGAAAATGAAACAACAAAGTAATAATTGGACTATGGAGTTGATTCCACAAAGAAACACACAAGTGCCCAGTAAGTCTTTAAGAAGCCACTTAGGTCATCATGCACACTGCCATGTAAACTTTATACCTTTTCCTTCCTTTTTTTCAAGGCCTTTAGGATAAACCCCTCAATAATCCTAAACTCCTGTTCATAGTCATGCTGTAACCCAGGATGTAATGTTCTCTGGCTTAATAAATATCTCCTATTAGTCATAGGGAGAGAACAAATATCCTTTTTAAAACGTTAACCTTACTGATAGCATTTGATAGTCAGCCATGAAATGTTCCTCATTCACCTGTCTGATTTTTCTCAAATCAGGGCAAATGGGATTTCATGAAAGTGGTCTCACCACATCCCTGCCAAATCCAGGGATCCCTTAGATACATTTTTCCAAAGTTTCTCTCCTGCTATCAGCAGTTGTCATTGTTCTCAGAGCACCTTCACCTCTTTCTACTGATTAGCTTCAAGCCGAAGGTCTGCCATGTATAAAAATTTACATTCACTTCTCTTGCAGGTCCTCCCAGCTATCCTGTTGTTTTCTTAAATGGTGATGATGTCTCAATTTTGCTTCTACTTTTCTGCTTTTATTATTTCAAAATTGGCAATTCCCCTGTCCTGCCTTTCACTGTAAAACTTGGGCAGTATCTGAGGTGTTACTCTCTTCGCATTCAAGATTTCACTGCCTCTTGTTACATGACCTGCTAAAATATCTTTCAACTATTCTTTTTTTAAATCCTCGTTCATTACTATAGTTCTCTTTTCTGGCCACCTCACTTTTCCACTTCCTTTCCAAACTACCGAACCAGAGTATAGCTCTGTAGCTTCCTATTGCTCTGATCATGCAGCAATCATGAATCTTGTAATTGTTTTCTTCCTTTTCATATGAAATTTGAATCCCATGTCCTTACGCAGCACAACTGCCCAACTGTACCTCAGACCAAGTTTCAACACAGCTGTCTTCAATTTTGTTTCCCCTTCCCTGTCTCTTTTTATCATAGTGCTTGCACTATTTGAATTGTCTCCAAATCCTCCAGATCTTAAACCTTGAAGATCTTAAAGTTTATCCAACCCAAACTCAAAGTCAGCAGGATTTTGTTGGCTTCACATCCCAAATCTACAAGCATTCTTCTCATACTTAATTGTATCTGTGCAAGAATGTATAGGCTCAGGTAATCCATAAGGTAATCAATAATGTATTAATTCTAGTTCACAGTACGGACAAACTGTGACTGTAACATCACTGCCTTGCTACCAATTCCGCTTTCTAAAACGCTGATTTTGTTACCCATAACTAATGTGCTCGCTGCTCACATAATGTAAATTCCATTTACTTTCTTTTGTAACACTTTATTCTAAGATTTTGAGATGTACTTTCTCATTTCATTAACCTTAAAGTTTATAAATTATCTGCCATTCATATTTTCTTTTCTTAGATCTCCTTTGGTGCCAGCACTTTTTCACTTCCTCTCTTCTTTCCCTAGGATACAGGGTATACATGCCTCAGAGAGTTCTAGAGTTCAAAATATTCCTGCAGCAGACTATGCAAATTTTATGACATATGAGAAAGATATCCAGGTCAAAGTCCTAATTCTAACCTTTAAAGACCACAGCATAAAGTTTGTAGCTGTTCCAGGAGTTGCTTGCCTCTCCATAAGCTGTGCAACAGCTGACCACTACAGGGACAGTAAGGCCTTGTCTACGTTGAAAAGACCAGTTGATTTCATTGTAGAGGGTAGAAGGAGGATTTGGACCTGGGAGGTTCAGCAGTTGAGACAGCTGTTTCTTTGACAGCTGATAGCTGTCATACCAATTTCCCTCAAGATTAATTTTAAGGCAGCTCTAATGTAGGTGGAAGCGATAATGTAGAGTCAAGGCAAAACCTTAAACTAATGGAAGACAGATAGTGTGAACATAGTGGTGCTTCAGCTCTTGCAAAATAACCAGCTGAAACACATTGCCATTCCAAAAAGGCCAAAGGCTATCATAGCGAGGGATGACTCCCTTTGGGGCTGAGAAAGGGCTTTTTAGTAAAGGATATTCTGTAATTGATGGAGATCAATTTTGTGACTGATAGGGTACAATGGTGGATTTACCATTTTACAAATGCCAGCCTCTATTAACAACAGCTGCACAATGACCTACTTATAAAAAAGACAAGTGAAAATTCCATTTTGGAAGACAGCTGCATAGAAATTAATATTTCCAAATGAATGTGAAGAGCCTAAATACTACTGCCTCAGGCAGTTACGCCAGAAAGGTTAAGTGGCACGTTTAATAGATAATCTCTATGATTAATTTATCAGAAAGAACCAAGTGGGTAATTTCCCCTAATTGAAATTTTCTGGCATGATAAAAAATTTTCATATATAATTCCACTTCCATTTAAATCCATTGTACTAACTTATTATATGAAAGCAAACAAAACTAGTGTCTTGAATCCTGCTTTCATTTTCCACTAATGAAACAAAATACTTGAGTGGCCACAGAGTAGTAGAATGGATTCTTCTGAGGACTGATAAGAAGAAACAGGACCAGACTTTCAAATCCAGTCCCAGGTTTCAAATACAAAAGGAGACAGATTTGCAGAGTGCTTCACGGCCATCAGCTTTTGGTTTTAGCAGTGGGATAAACCCGAGTGCACACTCTCTACAGTGAATTGGGTGGAATAGGGCTCAGTCAAATAAGCAAAGAAATGCACTTTTTATGAGATTGGAGCAGGCTTCAGGAAAAAAGCACCTAGCAATCTGAGGTCAGAACTGACTGTGTCAATGTACTAATTCTGAAATATTTGAGCTGATCATCTATCTATACCTACATTTTTAAGTATTTCTACTAAATTTAAGTGCCCTACGTTTTTAAGAAAGGGATGGCTTGCAGGAAGAGGTAATCTTTTTACTCAACCTGTGATAGTCAGATACAAACTCTTCTTCAGATCTGGCACAGAGAGAGCAAACTTCGTGCTAAGGACAGACAGGAGGAAATTGCTCTGAATTTAACTTTGCTAGGTAAATCAGTTAAATAATTTGAGGGGGAAAAAAGGGTAACTGGCATCTGCAACAGTGGAGGAAACTTGCAAGGGGAGAAGTAATATGGGTCTTACACAGAACAGAGCACAGCAGTTACCCATTTCCTTTGGGCCATGAGGTAGTATGTGTGTGGAAAAAGTCAATGTATTGTGAAATCAATGTCTTCGTTATATCCATGTTTTTTCTGCCCTGTCATTTTTGTTCCTGGGCTTGTCTTTTCAGAATGCTTTTTAAGTCTTTCTTGATGGTCAGGACAGCAATCACAGGTGGTGATTACTTTGTTTAAGGCTCCCACTGCTAATTCTTTCTATGTTTTATCGCTTGTCTATTGGAATTAATTTCTGTATGTAGTAATTTTTTGTTTGTAGTAATTGTATGGTTCATATAGTCCTCATAAGAACTTTTCGTTCATTAGATAAAACAAAATTTTGGAATGTGCATGTTTAGGAAACATGGATATTTATGGATCTTGTGCAGAGGTGTCAGATCTTGAATCCACCATACAGAGGCTTGGCACTCCTGAAACTTGCTGCAGAGCATCTCAGCTTCGCAGTGCTGAAAAAGTGAACCTCTACATGGTTCCCTGAGGGTTTCCTAATGAGTCGCTGGAACTGGAACTCCACACTCCTGATTCCAGGTCTTGTGCCATATCTTTTGTACTAAAAAGTATTGCCGTTGATCAGATTAACAATATGCAGACACTTCTTGCCTAGAAAGTAGAACTGTGTTTTTAATATGCTTTTTATCTGTTGCAGGTTTTGCAGGTTTTACATGTTTTAAAACTCACACAGATAAATTTTGCAGATTCCATTTCCTTCTCTTTCCCTCTCGGGGCGGGGGGAATATTCTTGAATATTCCTGCTACAGACCTGCCTGGTCTTCGCAAACTTTGCCCTGGGTAGTAGCTTCGGACCTGGAAGAGGGTCTGAATAATCTGGGCCGGAGCTGGGGGCCAGAGGCCCCCTGTGCTGTCCAGCCAGTTCCCCAGCAATGCAGCAATCCAGGGCAAATGCCCTGCCAAGGAAATGCAGCCTCACAGAAGCAGAAAATAGGAATAATCTGCAGCAAATCAGTGTGGCCATTCATCGTCCAAGGCTTTGTAGTTCTTCTGCAGCTTTGCTAAGCAGTTACCAACAGATGGCAATACTGCACTGAGTATTCACTACCTGTATGCGGTCCTATGGACTTCCCCCTGTCCTTAGCAGGGAATTGCAAAATGGTTACGACCTTGTTTTAAACTCCGCTCATAACGATGTCACACAAACATCATCGTTCTGAAAAAAAATTACGAACATCCCTTGTTTTGATGATTATACACGGGGCTGTGCTTTTGAATGCCAGCAGTGGTGGCCCATCTCTTTACCCATTGAAGGTAATGGGAAATTCAGTAGTTTCATTGGGGGTTCTGTTAATAATCAACATTTTTTAAAGATGTCACCCTTAATATACTAGAGATTTCTCCAAAGCACCAAATTCATTTTTTATACACGTAAGACTGAAGTTTCAAAAGTCTGAAATTACTTTTTTTTTTAATAAGGCATTTTTTCCTTCTAAGAAATAATTATATGGGCCAACCCCCCCCATAACACAGGCATCCTAAGAACATGAATTGTACTATGGTGGGAAAAAATTTCCAATTATGTCAGAGGCATGGTCGATAATAGAAATATTTTCTGTAAGTATCTTATTGTTACAAATAGCTTTTCTGCTATGAAAAAGGGAGCCAGAGTATAAATGAGCATTAAGCCAACATATTTAAATTACTTGGCATTCTAAATTGGGTAATGACAATAAAGTTTAAAACAGAGGTGGGAAATGCACTAACTTTCTCAGAGACACAAAAATTGGTAAAACTAGAGCTTTTTATATTAGCAATTTTACTAAGTAAAATATTCGTTCTCTGTGAATTAATATATCTATTACTGATCTGGAAAGAAAGCAAAGATCTGAAAAAGGAGCAGCTAAATCTGTAGATGACAGGTTATTTATACTACAGTTAGAGAGGACTGCAAAGAACTTCAGAAGACCTAATTAGACAACATCACATGGGCAGGCTGATGGCAAGCAAAACTCAATTTTGATAAGTATTGTACTATGGAAGGAAAGAAGAGAAGTTATTTATGTGATTCACAGCATTCTAAAAAAATGTATCAGCTTAGAAAAGAGACTGAGGTCATGTTTAGCTTAGCTGTGGTCAAAACAAGTAAAATGTTGGGATGCATAAGAAAAGTGATAATGAGTAAGTTGGAGAATGTTAGAGAAATCGATATTGATATCTTCATCTGGAAGAAAGTGTAATGATACAAGCTGCAAAGATCTCAGTACAGGATACTGCAGAGCTAGATGAAATTAAAAGAAGGATGAGAAGAATGACCTGGGCCAGGGAAAAGGCAAACTGAAAGATGTTTGGTTTTTACCCTTAAAATGATGCAGGCCTGAAAGGCCTGTGATTAAAAAAAAAAAAAAATTAATATTACAGAAAAAGATAGATTTTGAGCTTCAGTTCTTGCTGTCCTCTAACAGGAAAATAAGAGGGAATGTGTTGTGAAATGCAATAATAACAATTATAAAATAATATAAGCATGTAATTATATTACAAAACTTATTGTTAAGGGAAATCATTGAGACCAATCATTTCACAAGATTCAAGAAGAGATTCAGTGGTTAAATTGCTACCAATAATACTCAAAAGTAGTGATTTCTTTGAGTGAAAAATTGTAGGAAGTATATGAAAATGCCATGCTTCAGGTTTTTAACATTCAAAACAGATTTAAGATCAGTTTGAGATCTAATATGTACAGCAGATAATTCATTACCTATGGGTCTTCTACACCTTCCTCCAAATCATCTGCTGATGGCTTCTGTTGGAAACAAGACATTAGGCTAAATGTATATTAGCTGAACAATTCCTACATCCACACTGCATGGAATTTCTATTGCGAGTCATATTCTGCAGTGATCTTATTCTTTAATTATAGTGAAATCACAAATATATTTCAGCAAGTCTGTGCAGAGGTGCATTTTGATAGACCTAACAGTGGCTTCCTAATTTGCACATTATTTACTGTAGTTATAGCAGGCAACTTTCTGAAGAAAATATATTTCAGTGATTCAAACCTTTACCTTCCTGTGGAACAGCCAACAGTGTCTCTGTTCTTTCCTTGAATATGCAACTGCTTCAAATCCTTAAGAACACTGCCTGGCTTCTTACCCATCATATTTGGGCTCCCAAGTGTCCAACACAAAGCTCCAGGCTGCATTAACATCCTGCTTTGGGTACGACTGAAGTCGTTCACAGTCTCTCCCAAAATTTTTCCTGCTCCTTTTGGACTAACTTGATGGAAGATCCATGGAGATCACTACTTCATAAGCAATTAACATCTCTGTAAATACCTGATAGGGAATACACATGGAAGAGAACCACAATCTTGTCCTTTCTGAAGAACTTCATATTTCCATGCTTCAGTTATCAGCCCACAAAAGACCGTAATGCTAACACTTTACATGAATGGTAACTAGTTAATTAACATTTCTTAAAGTCCTGAAACCTCAGATTAATAGTGCTCTGGAGTATAAAGACATAATATTATTTCGTTGAGCATTTGTCATTTAAAAAGCTCTATGCCTAAAGCTTTAATCAAACTCTGTAAGATGAGAACGATTTCCTTTTTGTCACATTTGGGCCTCTTGTCTCTGCTAAGATGCATGTGTGGTTAAACTATATATTTCTTTCGAGAGGAGCACAGGTACTACTGTTTATGATCATGGAAGTCAAACCCAGCAGTAGAATCCTACACTTGAGAGAGGTGTATAGTTGTTTTAAGAGTTATTTTTAGAAGATATGTTTCCTAAATTTACAAATTGTGACTCTGCATCACTTCTATTAGCACAGAAAAAAATCTGCTCTTCAGTTAACTATTATTTTGCTGAAGCTGCCAAGTCACAGTGTCTCTAAAATGTCTTGGTTCTACCAAAGACCGCTATTTTTTGTTATACAAAACAATTACTGGCTAGCAGATTTAAATCTGTTTTGGTAGCATAGGAATACATTCATCTTGGGTACAATTGGTACGCAATGGATTTTAACAAGGCATGAAATTAACTTATAATTTACTGTTACGTTATGTCAAATAGTACAGAAAGCAATGGTATGCTTTTGAATAATGAGCAAAGAACTATGAATTTTCACTATGTCCACTGCTACAGAAATCAGAGCTTTTAGTGGTGGTCAAGAACACTTACTTGAATAGTACAAAATCACTTCAGATATATATGCATGACTTGAGGCTAAAATTTCGTGGCCAATTGGCAATTATGCCATAAACATTAATATAGGAACACAACCGAAAATGTTGAGACACCAATGACTTCAACGGCAATAAAATCAGGCCCCATGCAACAGTTGTTTTCAAGCTGCAGATGACACTATGGAGCATCAGACTGCTTACTTGGACTCCAGTTTAGTGTCCATGCAAAAATCTTTCTCTTTTCCAAAAGCCCTCTGGCAAAAAAGATAATACACAGCAGAAGATTGTTATTGAAGCCTCATCATCTTGCTTAGCACACAGCATCAATAACATTACTGCACGTAGAGCGCAAGGAGCAGTGAAGTCTGAGGCTGAGGACATGGTGGGACTGCCCCTTTCAAAAGCAGCTGAGATTTCTGCTCGATCAGAAAGACTGCATGATGATGGCCTGCAATCATCCAGGTTCCAGTGGCTACACAAAAGCAGCTCTGAGCACACATATTTTTTTCATATATTCTGGGAAGCCAACTGTATGCAGAAAGCTTTTTCTGCTTTTTTTTGTGTAATCGATACTGACAGGTAAATTCCTTCTGAATTATTTTTAGACATTACATATAAACTTCACCCAGTCTCTTGCAATTCAGTGTTTCTTTCCCTTTACAAGCAGAGAAGCTGAAATAAGATTTTTACTTTGAAAGGGAACTGGAAGAACAGCGATGGTCCCTCCTCTGATTTTTATATTACATTTGGTTTACAATTTCAGTAAAGATCTATTTATTTACTCCTTGTCAGCCTTGCCCATTTAATATTAAAAGTTACTATTGCTGACTTCAATATGAAAATTAATAG
>VYZW01044532.1:0-15060 GCA_013401315.1 Balaeniceps rex | reverse complement strand
ATGTGCCTTAGCATTGCTTCTAGGAGGATCTGTTCCGTGCTCTCCCCAGGATGCGCCTGGGGCTCCCGCATCCCCAGCGTTAAACGCCGCAGCCCTGCGCCTGAGCCCGACCTCTCCCCGCTCCCGCCGTCTGTTTCAGTGGCCACCGTCCCCTCGCCGTGCACTGCGGGGCGGCCGCCGAACGCCCTTGCTGGGGTCAGGGTCAGCGCCGGTGGTGGCTGCGAGGCCGTGCCTGGGGGAGCCGTCGGGTAGAGGCCAGCACAGCCCCATTTTGGGGAGGCTCCAAGGGGACCCTGGGTCAAACCCCCTGCATCGTGTCCAGCTTCTCCCGGCGCCCGCGGCGAGCAGACCTGTGCGCCCGCCTGCGCGGTGGAGGTGGCATCACCAACGCCCAGGACCGAGGGCGCTTTGGCAGGCAAGGCGGCCAGAAAGGCACGGAGCATCCCGGGGCGTCCTCCCGGCAGCGCGGCTCCCGTCTGCCCTAACGCCCGCAGCCCCAGATAAACCTCCCCTACGGCGACTTCGGCGACCGAGCGGACATCTGTGCCGCCGTGCCGGAGTGCTGCCGGCGCGCCTCGCTGCGCAGGAATCGCCGCTCTCCACTTATTATCCCCCGGTACCGATGGGCGCCGGCACGTCTCTGCCCCGCTTGCGGAAGAGCTGCTTCGTGTTGTGCAAATCCCGGTGGGTTTTTAAGGTCATCCTCCGGCATGTTCAAACGCCGCCGCCGCCGTTGGAGAGCTTGGTCTTCGGCGCCGAGCTCTTCCTCGCTGCTTCCACCACCTGCTGGGGCAGTCGGGGGTTCCCCGGTCGCACGCTTTGGGGCCGGAGCCCACGGTGGGCTCCTTCTTGCAGCTCTTTTTTTATTTTTCCCCCCCTTAAGCTAATCAAATTGCGACTGTGTAGTGATTACCGCTAATTAGTAGCCTTCATTAGCGGCTCCCATTTTAGATTTGCATATGTTAGAGCCGAGCGGTTAACGGCGGGTGATGTGGTTTTTCTTTGCGTGCGGCTTGCACTTACATGTGCCGGATGAACTCGACTGCACGTCTGCTACAAAAAACCTCCCCGGCCGCGTTTTGCGCACGGCGCGCACGTGGCGGGGCGCGGGGCGGCGGCGGGGGGTGATGCGGAGGGGTTTCGGGGGGTCTTTGGCTGCCAGCCCTGCCCCGGCCGGTCTGCCGGGGGGGTCGGGTGTGCCTGGGACCCCCTTGCTGCCGGACGCGGTGGGCGCCCTGCAGCGAAGGGAGCTGGGACGTCAGCGAGCGTCGGCGCGCGGCGGGGGAGCTGGGTGGGCGCGCTGCCGCCCCGAGCCTTTTGGCACCCCCAGGCTGTGGGACAAAGCTGCGGAAGCACCGGCGTGGCAGACGACGGCGCCCTTGCCTGCGCCGAAGCTGGAGGGTGGCGGCTCTGGCACTTGGGGACGGCTGAGGTCTGCGCCCGCTCGATGCATGGAGCGGCGCCAGGTTGTAGACCGGCAGCACCTGGGGCCGCCGCCGCGGCACGGGCCGGCTCCACGCAACCGGCAGCTTTGGGTCACGCACGTGAGCGAGCGAGCAGCCGCCCGCTGCACCGAAGCGGATTAAAATGGGGATGCACGTGGTACCAGCACCGATACCTGCCGGAGCCGCGGGCAGAGCCACGGGCAGAGCCACGGGCAGAGCCACGCGCTGTTAGCTCCTTCGGCTCCCGCCACTCGTGCCGCGGCTCCGGCATCCCTGGAGGGGCACGGAGCTTTGCCTCTTCCGCCGCTGCCATCTTACAGCCTGCTCTGGAAGCGGCTCCGGCTCCTGCCTCCATCCCTGCCCGGGAGAGGATGGAGCCAGAGCCGGCTCCGGGTCCCACCGAGAGGCGCCCGGTTTTGGCCGCGGCACGCTCCCTTCTCCCCCCCGCAGCTCATTTTTCTAAATTAAGGCCGGAGCCAGATAAAAAGCCGCCTGGCTGCCTTTTATTTGGGGAGCTGCTGCTTTTTCCCCTTCCTTCCTCGGGTAAATAAATGGGGAGCTTGCGCCGCGGAGCCTCTTGCCCCCAGGACAGGCGGCACAGAGATGCGGCCGAAGCTGCCGCGCCGAAGCTCAGCCAGCGGGCTGAGAGTCCGCTGGGGTCTGCGGTTCCCCGGCTGCGGCCGCACCGTGTGGAGGGGTTTCAGCCGGCACCCGGCATCGGGTCTGCCGGCGCACGGGTGCCGCGATGGCCCCTTGCGAGACGGCGACGCTCACGGCGGTGCCGCTGGGCGGGCACCCAGGGATGCACGCACGGCTCTGTGCCAGGGGACCCCGGCACCCCCCCGCCAGCCCCGGCCTCCTGAGCTACTTGGCAGCTCGTTAAGTTTTTATTAACGAACGTGCCTGAATTTATCCACAGAGGCTGGCGGGAGCCGGTGGTGCGCGGGGCGGGGGTTTCCTGGGAGTCACGGGTGGCTCCATTATGGAAGGGAGGGATGGGGCAGGACCTGGCCTGCCTGCTCCTGCCTGCACCCAGGCAGCCGTCCCCGCGCTGGAGCAGTCGGACCCCAGGTGCAAGCGTGGGGTGCACGACCCATCCTGAGTCGCACGCTGCCCGCATCCTGCCCCGGCACGGGGCAGGCGAGGCCGATCCGGGCACCGAGCCCGCGGCAAGGGGCGGCCGCTCTCCCCGCCACGCGGGACGTTGGGGTGCCGGCGGGTCCTCGCACATGGAGGCGGGCGGTCGGTGCCCCTGGCACGCCGCACCCCCCGCCCTGACCCCCCGTTTTCTCCCCCCAGGACACCCAGAAGGCGAAGCAGTTCCTGCCCTTCCTGCAGCGCGCCGGCCGCTCCGAGGCCGTGGTGGAGTACGTCTTCAGTGGCTCCCGCCTGAAGCTCTTCATGCCAAAGGAAACCTGCCTCATCACCTTCCTGCTCGCAGGTGAGCCCCCGCCGCCCCCCGCCGGGCACGGGATCCGGCCCCCCACGGTGCCTGGCTTGACGGGGGGGCCTGGCCGTGCTTGGGTGCTTGCCGGCAGCACGGGGCAGGGGGGTGCTCCGAGGTGCGGCGATGGGGGCCGGGGAAGGTTCCTCTCCGCCACCAAAACCGGGGAGCATGCGGCCAACCCCGGGAGCGTCGCGTGGTCGGGGGAGGAGGTGGCGGGGCTGCGGGACCCCCTGGGGACGTGCGGGGACAGGGACGAGCGCGGGCGGCTCTTGCACCCGGCGCTCAGCCGCGCCGGGCCGATGGAGGTGCCGGTGGACACTGGGTGCATCACCGCAGGCGCTTGCCCGTGTGCCGGTGCGCATCCCTGCATGCAGGCAGCGGTCGTTTTGGTAGGTCCTACAAAAAGTGAAGAATGCCCCCACTAAAGCGTCCCGCTTGCGGTGCGTATCTCAGCCGGAGCAGAGCGCGGCAGGAGCGCGGCAGGAGCGTCGCCAACCCCGGGCGTTCGCGGGCGCCACCTTCTAGGCTGGCAGCGGGACGGGCAGACGGTGCCCGGGTGTCACCCGGCAGCGCGCCGGGACGGGGAAGCCCATCGCCGGTGAGAGCGGTGGCTGACAGAGCCTCCACCGGCGCCGCCGGATCCCTCGATGGGAGAGGATGCGGGGCGGCTCATCCCTCGCTCCCGTTTCTATGGCAATAACCGCGTATAAAGGATGACCCTGAACGCTGATCGTTCACAACTCGGTTATGAAAAATTCAATAAGCGTATAAATAGATCTTCCACGGGGATAAAAACACCGAGGTTTCCGTAAGCAGCAGCTCTCGCCGCTCCCCCCGAAGGAATATTTATCCTGGGGGGAGCGTGGGGGCCAAGATGGAGTCGGGAAATCTTTGCCGCCCCTTTCTTCCTGGAGCCGGCGAACGGTGCGGGCGCTGGCGGAGCCAGCGTGCGGCACCCGAGTGGCTACCTGCCTGCGCTGCCTGCGCCCGCTCGCCTGGGAGCTGCCCGCTCGCCGTCCCCCAAGGCTTTGTGGCCACCGGCACCCGGGCCGGGGAGCGCCGAGGGCTTTGGGGAGCGGGAAGGACCACGTGCCTGGTCCCGGTGATGCTCCCGGTGAAGGACCACGTGCCTGGTCCCGGTGATGCTCCCGGTGAAGGACCACGTGCCTGGTCCCGGTGATGCTCCCGGTGAAGGACCACGTGCTTGGTCCTGGTGATGCTCGCGGTGAAGGACCATGTGCCTGGTCCTGGTGATGCTCCCGGTGAAGGACCACGTGCCTGGTCCCGGTGATGCTCCCAGTGAAGGACCACGTGCTTGGTCCTGGTGATGCTCCCGGTGAAGGACCACACGCCTGGTCCCGGTGATGGTCCCGGTGAAGGACCATGTGCCTGGTCCCGGTGATGCTCCCGGTGATGGTCCCGGAGCACGGCTCAAACCGCTGGCCCAGGGTGACCAGGAATGGTGCCACGGTCCCCAACTCTTCACCGCTCGCTCTGACAAGCAAACCCCAGCCCCTCGCACCCCAGCGCCCTTTCCCGATGCACCCAAAGGTGCGGATCCCCGCCTGTCCCCCCTCTGCCTGAGCTCCGGGTGCCGGCGGACCGCTGGCTCCGGCCGCCTGCTCCTCGTGGTCTGTAGGACACGGCCAGCCTGGCCAGCGACCCCCGGTCCCACCGGTGACCGTCACCGTCACCCCGCAGTGACCAAACCCCCAGGAGCGATGCTCTCGCCTGGGGCCGGCGCGTCCCCGGGGCCGACCGGAGCACAAGCATCCCCAGCCCCGCCGCAGGCCGGCTCCTGCCGCGTGGGAAGCGTGTCCTAAACCTGTCCTTCCCCGCGTGCTCGCGCGTATAAATAGTCGCGCGGCCTTATTTATAATTAACCGTTCGTTAAGTCGGCTGCGGAAGGCGGGGAAGCGAGGCTCCCCCTTGCCTGCGACCGAGACGTTAAAATTTTAAGACGCGATAAAACTCCCCCGCGCTCGGGAGGAGGAATTTCGATCTATTTAAATATCGCTGGTTTAAAAAGGCTGCCGCCGGGTTCGGCCGCGTCGCGTACGCAAGAGCCCTGCCGGCTCCTCCGAGCGCTGCCTGCCAGAGGGGCTGGCGGCAGAGCACCGTCCCGGCGGATCCGGCACCGTCCCCGGCTGGAGACGCTCTCCCCAATTTCACGCCCTGCGTTCGGCTGTGGCTGGGGTGGGATTTAGCTTCGCTGCCGGTGGTTGAGTGGCCATTTCGGGGGAGCGGGGAAGGAGCCGTCGCGGTTCCCGGCGCTGGTGGTGGCAGCCCAGCGTGCCCCGTCCTCTTCCTCGCCGCCGGCATGCCCGCGGCCGATGCTGGGGGGTGCGCGTGGGCTGGGGACGTGCACCCCGGCTCCCACGGGACCCCCACGGGCTCGGCAGCGATTAATCCCCGTCCCATGGTGGGATGAACGGGCCCCGGCCACCGGCGGTTAAACACACCACGCCCGTCCCTGTCGGTGCTGGCGGTTCCCGGCCGCTCGCGGTGATTCGGGGAGGCTCCGGCTCGGCCTTTGCGCTTAATCGGGTAATTTTTAAATTAAAGGGGAGGGGGCGGGGAGGGCGCTGGAGATGGATGGCTCCGGGGGGAGCGCGCCGGCTGCAAGTTATATTTAACCCCCGTTGCTGTGGAGACCGACGCGCTGTCGCCCGCTCCCGGGGGCTGATTTGGCTCCAAAAAGTTCCCAAAGTGGTAAAGGACCCCCCGGCCCCCGCTGCCTGAGTGGGCCCGGGGGTCCCCAGCGCTCTTGGGGGTCCCTGGAGCGATCGGGGACCGGCTGCGGCCAGGGTGCCCCTGGGGTGCGGCGAGCACCCGCGGTCTGGGTCACCCCGGCCACCTTCCCCGGACGGTGCAATTAGCGGGGTGGAAATAACGAGCGGGCGCCGCGTCGCCTCCCGCGGGACGGCGCTTGGGCCGTGCTCGGGGGCGCGGGTTTCGGGGTGTCTGGTGCCGTGGGACTGGGGTGCCCGTGGGACTGGGGTGCCCGTGGGCAGCTGTGGCCCCCCAGGAAACACAGCTGCGCCCCTTTGCAGCAGCCTCTGCATCTCCTAGGGTGACCTGCGCTGCGCAGCAGCATCCCGAGCTGCACAGGACCATCCTGCATTGCACAGGACCATCCTGCATTGCACAGGACCATCCTGCATTGCACAGGAGCATCCTGCATTGCTCAGGACCATCCTGCGTTGCACAGGATCATCCCATGTTGCACAGGATCATCCTGCATTGCAGAGAACCATTCTAAATTGCACAGGAGCATCCTGCATTGCAGAGGACCATTCTACATTGCACAGGATCATCCCGTGCTGCACGGGTTCATCCTGCCTTGCACAGGATCATCCTGCATTGCACAGGAGCATCCTGCACTGCACAGGACCATTCCACATTGCACAGGATCGTCCTGCCTTGCCCAGGAGCATCCTGCACTGCACAGGAGCATCCCATGTTGCACAGGATGATCCCGTGTTGCACAGGAGCGTCCTGCATTGTACCAAATCATCCTGCATTGCACAGGACCATCCTGCATTGCACAGGACCATCCTGCATTGCACAGGACCATCCTGAGTTGCACAGGATTGTTCTGCATTGCACAGGAGCATCCTGCATTGCACAGGACCATCCCATGTTGCACAGGCCTGTCCCACATTGCGCAGGATCATCCTGCCTTGCACAGGAGCATCCCATGTTGCACGGGAGCATCCTGCCTTGCACAGGAGCGTCCTGAATTGCAGAGGAGCGTCCCATGTTGCACAGGATCGTTCTGCCTTGCCCAGGAGCATCCTGCCTTGCACGGGAGCATCCTGCATTGCACAGGAGTGTCCTGCATTGCACAGGATCATCCTGCCTTGCCCAGGAGCATCCCATGTTGCGCAGGATCATCCTGCCTTGCGCAGGACTGTCCCACGCTGCACATCCCAGAGCTGCGGCGTGCTGAGCTGGGCTAACGGCGCTGCTGGAGACCCTTCTTGGGTGCTGGGGCAAACTGTCCCGCTCCCTTCCCGGCCCCCCCAGCGCTGGGGGCGTACGCAGCTCCTGCTCCCCCTCTCCGGCTCTTCTCCGGGGAGCCCTGCCGCAGCTGGGGCTCTAATCAAGCCGTATGCATTAATTACAGGCTAAAAAGGCAGGTACCGTGCCAATTAGCGTGGAAGATGACGAGCCCCTTCTGTCTTCCCCCGCTGCAGACCCCGCTCATCTGCCGGCGTGGGTATTCCTGGGCTCTGGCTGGATTCCCCCCTTCATCCCGACGGCAGTGCCGGGAGCCAGCGCGGCCGATGCCGGCGAGCTGGGGGCATCGGCCCTGCCCCGTCCTCGGCCTGGCACGCGGGGGGATTCGCCCCCAGTTGCTCTGGCCGGCGGCAAACCCTGAAGCAAGAGCCCGGCGTCGTGCGAGTGCAGCCCTGGGGGGGTCAGGGTGGCCCCTTCCCCTGGGGCGTGCGGGCACCGGGGATGGAGGTTTTGGGGCGTCCCTGGGGCCAGCAGGGCTATGCAGGCAGGGTTGTGCAGGCAGGGCTGTGCAGGCAGGGCTCCGGGCGCTGACCACCTCCCTCGCCGGAGTGGAAACCGGGCAGCAGCGGCGCGGTGGGAGCCGGCGAGGGGAGGGATGGCCGTGCCCACCGCCGTGGCGGGTGCACCCCGGCTGGTGGTGCACCCCTTTGGCGAAGGGCTGGCATGCCGTGCCCCAGCCCGGTGGATGGCAGAGACGGCCGGTTTTGGGATCCCACCCTCGTCCCCAGCCACCCCCGCGGCTCTCTGGCAGCTCTTGGGGAGCTGCCGGCACGCACCGGTGTGCCATGCCCGCCACCGTGCCCGCGGGAGCCGCCGGGGGGGCTGGCAGCTCTCCCAGCTCGCGGCGGTGGAAAATTAAACTTTCAGCACAGCGGGTTACTGAGGCGGCTCTGCCTCTCACGAGCCCCGCACAGCCCCCATCGGTTATTCGGTGAGCCGCTGAGGAAGGGTCAGGTGCCCGGGGGGCTCCGGCGCTTCCGTTTTGGTACGGGGGTCGCTGCGGTGAGCTGCTGGCTGCACCAGGAGGGCGAAACGGAGGCAAGAGGAGAGGGGGGGTCCTGCTGGGGGGGACCGCGCGTGCACCGGGCTGAGCTTGCGGGCAGAGCAGCCGGGGTGTCCCCCACCACCGAGTGTCGGCCCCGGGGGTCCCCAGCACCGTGACGGCGGAGCCTGCGTCTGGTTGAGCTCTGCTCCGTGGTCCTGCTCCGTGGGGTCCCTGCTCCGTGGGGTCCCAGGTCTGGGGGTGTTCCTGCTCCATGGTCCTGCTCCATGGGGTCCCTGCTCCATGGGGTCCCTGCTCCGTGGGGTCCCTGCTCCATGGGGTCCCAGGTCTGGGGGTGTTCCTGCTCTGTGGTCCTGCTCTATGGGGTCCCTGCTCTGAGGGGTCCCTGCTCCGTGGGGTCCCTGCTCTGAGGGGTCCCAGGTCTGGGAGTGTTCCTGCTCTGTGGTCTTGCTCCATGGTCCTGCTCCATGGGGTCCCTGCTCCATGGGCGTTCCTGCTCCGTGGGGTCCCTGCTCCGAGGGGTCCCTGCTCCATAGCGTCCTTGCTCCCTGGTCCTGCTCTGTGTGGGTCCCTGCTCCGTGGGGTTCCTGCTCCATGGGGTCCCTGTTCCATGGGGTCCCAGCTCCGTGGGGTCCCTGGTCTGCGGGGTCCCTGCTCCCAGGTCCTGCTCCGTGGGTGTTCCTGCTCCGAGGGGTCCCTGCTCCATGGTCCTGCTCCGCGGGGTCCACTCTCTGTGGAGGTCCCTGCTCCGTGGTCCTGCTCCGTGGCACCCCAGGGCCATCATCCCCCCCCGGGGCTTCCGGAGCTTCCCCCGAGCCTCCAGCCCTTCCCCCAGCCCCTGCTCGCTCCTGGCAGCTGGATTTTGGGGTGGCCTCTTGGCTCCCCCCTGCTCCCTCTCCAGCATTAGCTCTGCACCCGCAGCCGCACCCCCGGCTCGGTGCCCACCCTGGGGCACCCACTGCGGCCCCCGACAGAGCGGGGGGTCCCAGTGGGGGGGGTCCCAGCATGAGGGGGGCATCTCAGTGTTGGGGAAGCCCTTGCAGTGGGGGGAAGGTGCCTTCCTCCCCCCACGGCAGCTTGCTTCGTCCCCCCGGCACCCTTCATCCTCCCCACGCGTCCCCCCGGCGCACTTCGTCCTCCCCGTGCGTCCCCCCACGCTCCCTTGGCTCCCTTGGTTTTGCGGGGCGGCCGGCGAGCAGCTGGGGAGGCTCCTGCGCTGCGCCCCATGGGGACGTTGCTCCTCGGCTAATTAATTACCAAAGTAATCGCATCATAAGAAATAACGCGGGCGGATGCAGCGGTGGGGCCACGGCGCGGCGAGCTGTGGGGCCGCGGTGGCTGGTGCCGGCGAGCCCGGCGTGGGCTTCAGGGCCGGGAACACGCGCTCTTCTATTTTTCCTACTTTTTTTCCCGGTTTTCCAGCCGGTGCCGTTCCCAGGAGCCGCTCCCGGTGCTCCCGAGTGGAGCAGCACCGCGGCGCCCGGCGCCTCTCCTCCGCCTGCTCCGCGCGGTGCCGTCACCATCGCTTAGAGCCAGAAATACGATAAATATCTGTGTTTTATCAATGCCGCCTTTTTTTTTTTATATATCTATATATCAAATGCAAATGAGCGCCGTGAGGAGAAGACGGGTCCCTTGCAAACGCGACTTCGGGGATGCTCTCGAGGGAGCCTCATCCCGTCTTCCCAGCTAAAATACCTACGTGTGAGGGCTATAAATACGTGCGAATAGAGAGGCGCTGATTTCATCCCGGGTTCCGCTTTCCCGGCGAGACCCGGCAGCCTGACGCCTTCCCAGCGCGGGGGCCGGCGGCCGCGCTCGCAGGATCGGGCCCCGGGGGGCAGAGCGCGCCCCGAGGGGTGAGGGGCTGCGCCCCCGGCGCCGTTGGGGTGCGGGTGCCGCGTGGCCCCGGGGCTGGGTGCCCCTAAATCTGGCGGCGGTGACAGCAGAGCTGCGTATTTATGAGGTGGGGCTGGAGAGGCGGCGTTTGTCGAGGAGGCCGATGTACGTCGGCGTGTACGGGGCTGCGAGCGTCGCCCCGGGGGGCGGCCGTAACTCACCGCCGCCTCGGCGGCCGGGGGCGAGGAGGCGAGACCGGCTGGCGGGCACGGGGGGGCCACGAGGGGGCGGNGACACGGGGGTGCCACGAGGAGCCGTGCAGCCCCAGGGTGCCAACTCGGGGCACGTATCTGCTTTTGGGGGAAAAAGAGGTGAAAATGAGGTTTCTGCCCCAGTTGCAGGGCTGCAGTCCCCTGCGGTTGTGCCCGCTCCAGCCCGTGCCCCCCGCCGCAGCCCACCCCGTGTCGGACGAGCGGCCTCCCAAAGCCCGTGCCAGCCCCAGTTATCCTACGATGCCTCGGCTTTCGGCAACTGGTGTATTTTTAAGGTGATTTTTCTTTGGTTTGCCTCATTTTTTCACCCCGGCTTCTGGCAGGGGGGTTGCAGCCCCAGCGACTGCCGGAGCTGGGGTCTGTCCCCGGGGGAGCAGCCGGCTGTGCCGGGAGGTGCCGTTCCCTGCCTGCCGCTCCTGGCGATGCCTCTCGGGCCCCAGCCTGGGATGCTGCGGGTGCGGGGTGTTAGGGCGTGGTGACCCCAAATCCTGCGGGTACGCGGTGTCGGGATGCGGGGACCCCAGATTCTGCGGGTGCACGGTGTTGGGGTGTGGTGATCCCAAATTCTGCAGGTGCACGATGTCAGGATGCGGGGACCCCACGGGCTGCAGATGTGCGGTGTGGGGATGTGGTGACCCCAAAGGCTGTGGGTGTGTGGTGTTGGGATGCGGGGACCCCAAATTCTGCGGGTGCGCGGTGTCAGGATGCAGTGACCCCACAGGCTGCAGGTGCGCGGTGTTGGGGCATGGTGACCCCAAATTCTGCGGGTGCGCGGTGTCGGGATGTGGTGACCCCAAAGGCTGCGGATGCGCGGTGTTGGGATGCGGTGACCCCAAATTCTGCGGGTGCGGGGTGTTGGGGCGTGGTGACCCCAAATTCTGCAGGTGCACGGTGTCGGGATTCGGGGACCCCAAATTCTGCGGATGTGCAGTGTTGGGGCTTGGTGACCCTACACGCTGCAGGTGCGCAGTGTTGGGATGCAGGGACCCCAAATGCTGCGGATGCGCGGTGTGGGGATGCAGGGACCCCACAGGCTGCGGGTGCACGGTGTTGGGGCGTGGTGACCCCAAATTCTGCGGGTGCGCGGTGTTGGGATGCGGGGACCCCAAAGGCTGCGGGTGCGCGGTGCTGGGAGATGTTGACCCTAAAGACTGCAGATGCGGTGTCAGGACGTGGTGATCCCACACGCTGAGACGTGGTGACACCGGATGCTGCAGACGCACGGTGTTGGGACGCGGTGACCCCAAAAGCCCTGCGGCGTCGGGGTGTGGCGGAGCAGCAGCTCCCCAGGGGCTGAGCCAGGCTGGCGTGTCCGTAAGTCCTTCCGTCCCACGCCCTGGGTGCAGTGGGCCGCGACGAGCTGAGCATCGCCGCTGGCTGCTGCGCCCCTCCGCCGGCGTCCTGGGCTTGGCGCGTCCCGGCAGCACGGTGCCGGGCTGGGGGTCCTGGGCAGCCCCCGGCTCCGGGCTGCGTTAGCGGGAGCCGGCACGGTTCGGCAGCGCCCGGCCGCCTCCCGCCTCCCCGCTGCCGTCTGTTTCCCTGTTCCCGACAGCCTCTATTTTGGTAGGGACTGGTGTTAAAAATACGCCACGCTCCCACACGGGCTCTGCGGCAGCAGCCAAGTTGCCATCACGACTCGGAGGCCGGCCGTGCGCCTGCCAGCGCCGGCGAAGCTGCCTGCGGGAAGAGGCAGCGGCTGCCTGCCGGCGGCCGGGGAAGGAGGGGACGGCAGCGGCAGCCCCCCGGCATCGCGGCTCCCCTGGGGACGGGCGGCATCGTCCTGCCCGGCGCTGCCGGTTGCGAGGGCAGGATCCGGCACGAAGCCTTTGGGCCGCCTGCCCGGGGTCCGGTGCCACGGCAGCGACTCGCATCCTGCCCGCTGCCGGCCGCGGCGCAGCCGCCAGGATCTGGCGCGGGTCCTCGGCATTCAGGTCTCGCTCCAGCGCGCCGCCCGCAATTATTGGGCGGCTTCGTTCCGGTGACTGATGCTACCGCGCGGCTCCTCCATGCTGCTCGCCTCCGCTATTTCTCCCAAAGTCCATAAATCCTCCCGGACATCAATCTCCGGCATTCAGCGACGGCACAAGCGCTCCCGGAGAGGCGAACCTCGTGTAGTGCCATCCCTGATCACCGTGCCGGTCGTGGTTGTGGCACAGCAAGGGGAGAAAAAGGGAAAAAAAAGGGTGAAAAAGGATAAAAAAGAGCTTAGAACCCAGAAATTAAGGCTGGAAAATGCCGGTGCTGTGCCGTGCCGTGCGCGGTGATTGCCCCCGGCTCCCGGTGGTACCCGGTGAGGCCATGAAAGCGGGGGGGCCGGGGGCTCTGCTCCGCACCCGGCCCCGCTCCCGCATCCCCTCGGCCCATTCCGGAGCAGCCAGATCCCACTGCAGCGGCCGGGGGCCGGATCCAGCACCCTGCCCTGCCGGCGGGGTGGGAGCGTGCGGCCGTGTGCCGGCGTCGATGGGCAGGGTGGGTGGGGAGCGTAGTTGGCTCCGGCTCCTGCGGCTCCTCTCCGGCGAGATGCTGCTGAGCGGAGCAGGATCTGGCCCTGCGCGCGGCCGTCCCCGGGGCCCCTTCCCGGCTCCCAGCCCCGCTCCGCTCCCCGGCGGTGCAGGATCAGGCCCTCCGCCGGACCCTGCGCGGCGCGGGAGCACCAAACCCCCTTCGTTACCCGGTACAAAAGCCTCGGCACGGCTCCCCGCTCCCCCGCGGTGCCTGAGCGCCGGCGTTACGGGGCAGAGCCGTGGAAATACAGCCCGTAAAGGTAAAGGTGCCGGCTTGGGATGGCGCGGGGCTGAGCCGAACCCCGGGCTGCCGGTGACCGGCCGTTTGGGGGGGTCCCCGGCTGGGGCATGCCCCGGGGTGCTGCGGGGTACCCCGGGATCCTGTGGAATGCTCCAGGATCCTCTGGGATGCCCTGGGATGCTGTGGGATGGCCTGGCATGCTGTGGGGTACCCCAGGCTGCTGCAGGATGCCCTGGGATGCTGTGGGGTACCCTGGGATGCTGCAGGATGCTCCAGGATGTTGTGGGGTACCCCGGGATGCGGTGGGATACCTCAGCATCCTGCGGGATGCCCTGGGATGCTGTGGAATGCTCCAGGATCCTGCGGGATGCCCTGGGATGCTGTGGGATGCCCCGGGATGCTGTGGGGTACACCAGGATGCTGCAGGATACTCCAGGATCCTGTGGGATGCCCCGGGATGCTGTGGGGTACCGCAGGATGCTGTGGGATGCCCTGGGATGCCCTGGGATATTCCAAGATACCCCGGGATGCTGCAGGATGCTCCGGGATGCTGCGGGGTACCCCAGGATGCTGCGGGATACTCCAGGATCCTGCGGGATGCCCCGGGATGCTGCGGGATGCCCCGGGATGCTGTGGGGTACCCTGGGATGCTGTGGGATGCCCCGGGATGTTCCAGGATACCCCAGGATGCCCTGGGATGCTGTGGGATACTCCAGGATTCTGCGGGATGCCCCAGGATCCTGCGGGATGCCCCGGGATGCTGCGGGATGCTTGTCCCCAGCCCTCGCCCTCCACCCGCCCCTGCACGCCGGAGCAGTGACGGGGCCAGGGTCGGAGCATCCTCCGCAGCCCCGGCAGCCGCCTCCTCCATCCTGGCTGCGCCGCCGGCACCGGAGCTCGCTGCCCGGCAAAAACATTTAGCAAAAGTGATTTGTAGCGGAGCTCTTTGGAGACCCCGGGGGAGAGCGGTGCCAGCCGCACGCTGCGGCATTTTAAACCGCATCCTTCATCCGCGCAGATTAATACATTACGGCTTCTCGGGAAGAGCAGCAGAGCCATGGCATTGGGTTTAGTTATTTTTTAAAGCGCTGGGTAACTTTGCCGGGCTTGCTTAGCTCCCGGCGAGTGCCGCGCGGCCCCCTCCCCTCGCCGTACGGCAGCTGGCGCGTTGCTGCGGCCGAGCGCGCTCATCCCGTCCTTTTTAGGTTTTCCTTTCCCAAAAGCAGGCTCCGCTCATGCAGGTTTAGGAGGCGTCACAGGCGGAGCGAGGGTCCGAGGTGGCACCCTGAGCTGCCGCGCAGTCTGTCCGGGGTGGGCGCGGGTCCGCGTGCCGGGATGCCGCGGCGCCGCGGGGCCAGCGGCCGTTCGCCACGAGGTGAAAACGCTGCGCTTTGCTTTTTTAATTTTATTTAAGGAGCGGGGCACTTCCTCAGCTCCTTCTTCCAATTATTTGCTTTAGAAAAACAGCGCCGTCGTGGTGCGTAAGCCTCGCCGCGGCTCCCTTCCCCCAGCCCCTGCTCGCTCGGCAGCAACGGCGGAGGAGGAGGAGGAGGAGGAAGGGAAGACACGCTCTTGGCACCTCTGGCTCCTCGTTTCCCCCTCCCAGCGCGGTGCCGGAGGATGCTCCTTGCCGGATTCGCTGGCAGCGCTTTTGCACGGGATCCGTGCCGTGGCCGGGACGCGTGCCATGGCCTCGCTGCAGCGCTGGCGGTGCCGTGCCAGAGCCCTGCCGGAGCCGTGCCCGCCTGCTGCCGCCCGGTGCCAGCGTGCTGGGAGGAGGAGGAGATGCGTCTCCACTCCTTCCTCCCGCTCACGACCGGGGTCCGGCTGCTGCCTCTGTGCATGGTGCAGCCGGCGCCGGGCCGGTTCAGGGTCCAGGAGCCGGGGGGCTGCCACCAAAAGCCCGTCCTCCGGCCGCCGGCACGCTTCGGTACCCGGCTGCCGGTTTCCCGCTCGGTAACGAAGAACACAGGATTGCCCTCCCTCCCCACCCCACGTTTTGCTGTGTTTCCAAAAATCTTCCTTTCTCACCCCGTTTTTGGGGCGGGGGGTGTCAAGGGCACCGAGGCTGGGGGGTGCGCGGGCAGGGACAGGGGGTCCCGGCCAGGTGGGGTGCAGGCAGGGCTGGGGGCTGGCAGCTGCCTGCGCTATCATGGCAGCGAAACTCCTGCCGGAATCCCTGGACACGTTTTGCTTCCCCCGGAGACGGCGCGGAGGGGGGTGGTGGGAAAAGGGGGTTTTGCCTGACGCCGGCACCGGGCTCCGATGTCGCGGTGATGGCGATGG
>VYZW01044530.1:27076-40929 GCA_013401315.1 Balaeniceps rex | reverse complement strand
TACCACAATGTCTCCAAAATGCAACACGAAGGGTTGCAGGTACTAGTCAACCCCTGGATCCAGCCTGCTAAGCATTAACTGTGCCATTCTTTTCCTTTCACTTTCCTAGCTGACACTGTTTCTATTATACCTAGGCTACAAGCCCCTTGAGACAACCACCAACCTCTCAGTCTCTCTTTGTACCATCTCTTGAGCAATTATTCAAGCAAAAATTAATATCCCATACATGACTTCCAAAGTGAATAAGAAGATGGAAAGAGAAAACTAAGAGGAACACTGCACTGACATAAATCTAGGTGGTAACACATCAGACATTTTTGTGCAAGTATTTCTTGCTAACGGCGCATGACAGGCAATGGAAGCTGCTGCTGTTGCATGAGCTTCGTTACTAATTCCTTTGCAGGAAGGGCCTTGGGTGGTATCAGTAGAGCATCTCTGACTGGCCATGGATGGTGCCATGGGTCTGTCACAAGGCAGATGAGAGCTTACCATCTCCATGTGAGGTGGTACTCACCCACCTAACACTTTGCTTTGTATATGAAGACACATAAGCTTCAATCAACAGACCACAACTCGGCAAATCTTTCTAGTGCAGCCAGGACAGAGTTAGACATTTATTGTTGCCATAGATAGCTCTAGTCCAGTGTTAATTATAACAGAGGTCGGGGACAGGGAATGTGACAAGACTTGTTCACCCTCAAATGACCACACACGTGTAACCAAGGCAAGTCTATCCACAGATGGACAATTCAGAGCAGAGGGTTCCATGCAATACATTATTTCACATCTTAGAGCAAGATAGACCAATACACTGTGACAAAAGCCCTGGACTCTTTCACATGTTATGTAATTAATTCAGATCTTATCTAACTAGGTAAATTAAGACCACGAATGATCATCGCTATTTGCATTCACAGCATGTTCTGTATGGGCTTTGTTTTTCCCTAAATATTGTTTTTCGCTGTACCAAAGATACATGTAAAGATGAGAAAGAAGTAGCCAAAGACTTCTGTGTTGTGCTACACAGGGCTTCCAACAGGATGAGTTCATGACTAGACAAATTAGCTGGGTGTTTTTGCTAAAACAATCACTTGTGAATCATTATGGGTGCTTAATTGGTCATCTGCAAATTCCAGGGTTAACACCTCACTTAATGAACAAGCTTGTTCAAACCTCTGAAAATTATTCATTCTGGCTGCCTGAACTCCTGGGGAGACAGCTAATGCTTCAGTTCACATTCTGACATTTTCTGCACAACCATAAAGGTTAGGAAGATGTATATTTGTGTATGTGGGCAAGTGAATAAAAATGCATATAAAATGAGAAAGGGAGAACGCTCAAGCACACACTCAGATTCAGGAACACAAGCTTTGTGGCAAGTGATGGATGCATAGGACCTTGGCTATTAAGTGAATGCTGTATCTAAGGTAATGCATTTCTTGCCAGGTTTGCTCCCCCAAAAGTATCACTCAGGCATGAGCTTTTAGAAGCATTTGCCACAGGCACAATTACCTAAATTCCAGCCAGTGAGATATCAGCATCCTCAGATTAATACCAAGAGTAACTCTATTGCCAGTGTAGCTAATTTAATAACCTTAGTATTTGCCTTGTGTAAGCACAATACGGGCTGGTTTCTCACTTAATCCAGGCTTGTAGCACTGCCTCTTGATTTCTCCCACTGCCATGCTCAAAAATGGATTTCTGCCCCTCCCTTCCCCTTTTTTTCTCCCCTTTCTTCTTCCTTAGGGTATTTTACTCCCCTTTGTATAACTCACTTCTTAGGAAAGCCAGCTCTCTTCCTACACTCTTCTTTTAGAAAAGGTCACCATTTGGAGAACAAAAAACGTCAAATAATGAATAAGGAGCTGTCAGGTAGATTGAAAACCCAAAAGGAATGAATAGACCAGGCACTGGAAATAGCATCCAACACAAAGCTCATCAGCAAATTCCTAACCTGCTCTAATCACAGCAGTGCAATCCCCCTAAGCAGAGGCAGGACTGCTCCAGCTATTAACACACTACGGGCCATGGGGGGTGATGAAAAAAAGTAAAATTCCCAGCTGTTCTTCAACCACGTTGCCAAGGATTACTTCAAAGATGCATCTCAGGTCCTGATGGATATCCCAAAGGAACCTGGATCTACCTGCAACACTGGATGCCTTCCTCCCTTCTGTAAAAAGGATCTAGGGGTTGATCTCCATCCTGTGTGTCAAGGAACACAAAACACCAAGATATTATGGCCAGAAAAGAAAACTAACCACGGTTAGTTGCATGTGTTCATGAGACCACAAGTGGCATGCAACCATTATGGAAAGACTGCTGGTTCCTAATCCTTCTACACAATAGCAGGGAGAGATGCTACCCTGAACTGGAGTACATGAAGGATCTTCATGCATGGAAGAGTCCACACTAGATCTGTTAAACGCCCTTCCATTATTGCCAGGTGCTACTGTGAACACTCACCACCTTGAAAAACAGATCTTTTAGTGTATATTTGACTGCCTCCCAAACAAAATCATAGGTACGTGCAAAGTAATACAGCTAAAATCACACTGCAAACCTACCTGGGGCTATAATGACTTGGCACAAGAAAAAGAATGTAACCTTGGTTATAGATAATGGAAGAGAAGATGGAAAGAGTTGTTCCCTTGATCATACTCTTTTTTTTTTTTTTTCTTTCTTCTTCTAGGTCTCAGAGTGACCTTTGCAATTCAAGCCATGCCATGGTCATTAAAATAATAAAAGTACATTTTATTGCTTCTACTCCTACTTGTAAGAAACTCAGCCTGAACTCCACAATAATGTCCAATTCTCCTTAATGTATCGTATCTTACTGAGTTTCTGAGGCATTTCATCCTGCTATATGAAGCTGACCAACCCCCATCCGTTCTCCTACAAGCAAACAGTAGCCTGAATGAGGTTAATATACCTGCCAAACTCTGCTGTGATGAATGATATGTTAATGATGTGCATGGAGTTAAATAATTCACTACCCTAACAATAAGGTGACTCAGTTCTTGCACCATTCATTTTTGCTTTTCATGGAAGGAACTTGCTGTTCCTGAACACGCTCTTGCCTAGGTTAAGAGTGGGCGTGTGTCCCAGAGAAGAGGTAGAAGAATGTAGATTTTCCCAGGAAATATTTCAAGTGCAAGGAGAGCCATGTAAATGCAAGACCCACTCATGAGAGGATCAGGTTAAGCGTCTCGAGCATTTTACTCCTCAAGGGCGACAATACTGAGATTTCACGCACACACGTAAGTGCAACAGCTGCTCTGGCAAACCTTGCATCCCATACACAGTCAGCTGTCAACTCATATAAGCCAGTATTACTTCAGCAAAATAAAACCAGAGAGACTTAGAGCTAGCTACCAGAGATCTGTGCCAGCCAATCTTCTAAAGTTTGCTGGCCTGAAGGAACAAGCAATTGGTAATCCCACATTACCAACAGAATTGCAAGTCCAAGCTGACTGTGACTATGGAAGTGATGCTTCTCTCTGCAACCCAAAAACAGGGCCTGGGGCAACAGACTGCCTGATTTGCCTGCGCTACAAGAGGGGAGGTAAAATACACAGCCAGAACAGAGGATGCTCTCTCCTGGCTTCACAGCTCTCACTGCTGGCAACCAGGACAGGGGCTAATATTAACCAAAACAGGAGCTTCTTTTCCTTAAAAGTCTCAGCGAACAAAACCTCAACCCAAAGAAAGGCCATAAGCAGGGACTGCTTCCTCTCACAAAGTACCATGCCACACCACACCTCAACACCCTAAATTAGGTGGTATTACCTAGAGCCAGATCCCTTTTTCCACAACAAGCAGGAGGCAGCGTGGCTCGGTGGCTGCCTGCCGCAGCCATTTGTTCCACCCACGTATTTCTAGTAAAACCTACCAGCACAGCATCTGTGCGCCCAGCCCCAGAGGAAAGATTGCTGTGGAAGATCAATGTCATAGGATTCACCAACTTCCAAAACTCAAAAACAGTTTCCATGTGGATCCTGTTTGGTGTCTTCAGTTAGAAGACAGGTGGGGGTTTACTTCTTTCATGCTCCTCTAAGAACAAGGTAGCATCTTTCACACCTAGACACAATTAAGGCATGTGTTCTCATCCCATTCCCACTTGGGAAAAACAAATGGAGCTTATTAATATCAGAAAGCCAGCCCAAGAAGTAGTCCAACTCTGCATTATTTGCTAGCATCAGGAGACATGAAAAATTTACATCCTTTGAAACTGGGTCACACATTGCTCTGCCACAACAAAAATTAGCTCATCTGTCCAAAAGGCATATAATGCTCATGAGGTCTGAAGTTGTTTACTTCTGCTCCAAGGGAGAATTAGGGCCTTGATTCTGCTGCGATGAAGGCTATAAAGGGGTCTCCAGCATGGTTTTAATACATGGACTATTATAGCACAGGGCTTATGATTGTTTACATTTTTGCCTTCCAGTGACCACAGTAAAGCAAAGCATCTGGTGCCCAGGGAACAGCACTACTGATTCAATGTGGCAGTGGGTCAGCAGAGGTGAGACAGAACAGCACTGAACACTACTCTATGCATGACCCTTTGCAAAACATGTCTCAGACATCCACAGCGCACAGTAAGCATGCTTTTGTTGGTCCACATCAGCTTTATCCCATTTACTGGAACAATAAATCCTGTCAGAAGAGGATGCCAGCTAACCTCAGAGAGAGCTTCAGTGTAGTCTTTAGATACCTTTGTCCTTCCAGTTCATGGAGGACAACTGAGTTCCAAAGTCCCTGGAAAGTCTGTAGTCAAAGATATCAAATGAGGCCATTTGACTCTGTGGCTAGTGTCCCCATCCTCAAAGTGGGAAGTTTCACTAAATCTAACCAAAATGCAAACAGCTAATCTCCACAGTTTTCCTGGGCTCTCCAGACCCTATTGGATGGCTGTTCAGTGGTGGTGGTGCATAATAGTCACCACTTTCCAATCCAGAGGCAGCTGTTTCTGCAGCTGGACAGAATAAATTGTTATTCCTCACAACACAGAAGGAACAGAAACTCAGCCACCTTGGAGACATGGGCTCCAAAAAGGTCAAAGTAAATTACTCTAAGATAATAATTACTTCATCAATAATTAAAAGTGATAATAATCACATTTGGGATGAGCCAAAGGAATACTTTAAACACCATCAGTGCATCAGGCACAAGGAGAGGGAATTATACAAAGCAGACAAAATGCAGACCTAAATTTATTATCCCAGCCTAAATTCTTCTTTGGGCTCAGAGGAAAGACAACAGAAAAAAACAATGTCTGTCCTTTTGTTGTTGCTGTTGTTGTGGAGGAAGCTCTTCTCTAAGTCACCAACTCCCCAAAAGAAACTGATATCTAAAACCTTCAAGGATAGCAGATCTTTAGGACACTACTTCTGTAGCACCAAGGTGAACAATATCTTTCTCAAATATGGACCCACCAGACAAATTATGTAAGTCACACTACACCAAAAAGAAAAAAGACCAGGAGAGTGGTGTTCCCCCCCCTTTTTTTTAGAAGGCTCTAATACGTCACTTAAAGGGCATATCAAAAAGCTTCTCCAGCCCAGGGTCATCAGTACATGGAACCCACCACCCACATAAAGTACTTCATGCCATGTCTCAATACAGGTGATTCTGCCCAGGATTGTCAATGGAGAGGCAGTGGTGGGGTGCTGGTAGGCAAAGCGTGAGACAATGTGTGGGGTTGAAAAGAGGAAAATATTTTCAAGGTTTTTTTATCATTATTATTATCTTAAGTGATTGCAAACCATTAAAATGAAAGAGATGACAATGTAAAAAGTACCAAATGCTAATATAAAGTCCCACAAATCTGATCCCTTCCAGCTGATATGACAAACATTCAAAGCCTAGGGAAAAAAAAAGATAACCAGGTGTTGCCTTCTTTAGTGACATAATGAGTTTATTAGCTCAAAACTAGACCCAGTTGTGCAGATAAATAACTGCTCAAGCTAGGTCTGTTTACACACATGTATGCAGCTTCACATCTGCCTTCTGGGAAGATGGTATCTAATATTTGAAACACTGTAGTTATTTCTACTCTGACTGAAGGAGGAATGCCTGATCTGTCTGAGAACACTGATTTGGGCATTTCATGACCTTTCATCATCATCATATCTGGATTCCTCCTATATATTAATACACTTGTTCTCAACTGTTCCAGGTGTCCTGAAAAGTATGTTCATTCCTGTTTTACCAGTGAGGAGCTGAAGTATTCAAAGACTCACAGGACAGAGTCTGAGAGCACTGAAATTGCTACCCACTACTCTGTTCTGTAAATGCCAAGTCCCTTTTGAACACCTGCCCTAAAGTCGCATAGGAAGTCTGCATCCAAGTCAGGACCTGAACTCACATCTCCCAAATCCCACAGGATAAGATCACTTCTGAACACTGCTCAAGTACAGTTGCCAGGTTTTGGCCTGACTGGGTTTCGCCTCACATCCCTCAGTACCTCTTCAACACACATCTCCAAATCATCAAGCCCTTCACCTTCCCAGATGCATCCATTGTGGCTAATACCACTGACTCTTGCTGGTGCCAGCCACCAGCACAGACTGGCCAGGCTTCCTGACTTAGGTGAAGGGAGTATTTCTGTGCCATGACTTGTCAAATCATGTTTTTTCTTTATTAACAGGGAGAACGTTTCCTGGGCAGAGCCCCCTCTGAATCCAGGATCCAGCTCTGCAACCTGCTAAGTAGGTGCTGAGTGTTTCCCAGTTCTCTGCAGAAAGCAAGACCAGCAAAAGGCATTTATGCGCTCCTTTTCTCAAGAACTTTGCCCATCAATAATGCACAGCTCACAGGCTTTTGGCACAATGCCACAAATACGGCCTCAAGCACTCTGCTAGCAGAGTANTAAGCATTACTTAGCAACAACTAAAACATCAGTGTGTTATCAGCATTCTTCTCATGCTAAATCCAAAACACAGCACTATGCTAGCTACTAGGAAGAAAAGTAACTCTAACTCAGCTGAAACCAGGACAATCTACTAACAGCCAATATATCAGCTGCAGCTCAGAATTGTCCAGCAGCTTTACATCTTCACTTTGCATTTTAATGTTGTATAGCTCAAACAATAACGCTGCCTCTGAAGACAGAAGACAGTTCAGAATCCAAGACATGCAAACCTCAGCTGCTCTTCAGCCTCCAGTGCCAGGTTTAATAGAGTCCAGTAAGCCATCGCCCCAGAGAACCTAATGCAAGGAAAACTTGCTGGCTTTGGCTGTTCAGTCTGAAGTATTTTTGCTAAGGAGTAGAAGATCTAGAAAGTTAGCTACAGGGGGTTTTCAGAAACTTTGTCTTTAAATTCCCTTTTGGATATTAAGTTTAAAGACTCTCACAGCATCTAGATCACTTCATTTATTTCTTCCAAGTGCTGGTTTTGGCTAAGCCAAGCATACAGACTGATGCTCCAGAAGACAGTGGAAAGTGAAGGAAAGTCTTTTGGAGCAATTGGTTCCCCTTGTGCGGTCAGAGCTAAGCAGCTCAGCACAAGAGGACAGATTCTGGGCTGCACCTTTGGAAATAATTGCTCACACAGAAATAGCACTTCAAGGTCCAAACAGGATCAAACCTATGGATTGTCAGGTCTTTTGCAAGGACATTGCCAAACTCTGTCCCCAGAAGTTCTTACAACCTGAGAAAAATGATGGACAATATTATCTCTGGTTTACAGGTGGAGAAATAAGCCACAGAGAGACCATGGGCTGTCTGCAAAGGGAAACCAACTGGTGCAAGAAATGCATTCTTCAATAAGTGTAGCAACACCCCATGGGAACAAGCTTATTCGGAATCGTTGTGTCCAATGAAGGTGTTTTCCCAAATAGCTGCAGCTTCTTTGCACACCACCTCTGCTTCATACTAAGCAACTTTCCTGGAGCCTGAGATACCAGGTTCACACAGCTCCAACTCCTATTCGAGCACTTGGCAGCCACTGAAATTGTGCTGGCATCAGGCACCTAAATCCCCTTGAGGATTTGAGCCTAATGTCTTGCTCTGTGCCACAAAGGAACTCTTGGCAAAACCAGGATTTAAAGGAAAATGTTCTTTATCTCCCCTTAATGAAACCGGTCCTGCAACCAAATAAAAAGTTGATCCCTCCTCTTTATCACTTGTATTACAGTTCCTTTCCAAATAGTAGCACTCAGACTGAGCAGCTCTTACTGTTTATAGCAATCCTGAGCAGACAAGCAGGTCCTTCTGATACCTGGTACTAGTATCATACTCCTAAAGCACCCCAACAACCCAGACTTCACAATCTTCAGCACTTCACAGCCTTCAGCAAACTCAAACTGACCCACTCTCTAGACAATTTGAAACTAAATTCAAACTCATCCACTAACTTGTAAGGTCAGGAATCTCTTAGTCTCCTGTTTCTCCTTCTATTGAGGTGGACAGATGCAGTTTTACAAAGCTTTGGCACTCTAACAGCTTGATAGAGCAAAGATGACTAAGCCCTCCAACTGAAGTTTTCTTCTTTGATTTGATATGGTACAAAATTGTCCATGTTGAAGTCTGGCCAGTACCAAGAGCCTACTGCTAACAACCATAGCACATTTCATGTCTACTGATGTGACATAAAGGCCAGCCAGGTAACAACAGATAGCCCTCTTAGTCTTTTGGAGTTTAAAAGGATACCTGATGGTACATAAGTGTACAAGACACACACAGTAAGCATACAGTTAACCATAATACACAGGATTTCAGCTAGGTCTATTTGTGTGTTAAGACCACAGCCAAGACACAGGAGCTAAACCATGGTCTAGACATCAGATCCAAAAAAGGATGTCTTCAGCATCAAAACTCACTGCTGACTTCAAAATGGAAGTCTCCCTCCCCTAATTACCACCACTTTCTCCTGCTTTAATCTAGCACTTTCTCACCACCCTCTTAGAAAATAATTAGCCACAACCCAGCTTAACACACGAATCAAAGCAGGAACTTCTCAACTTTGATATCAGTACTTCTATGCTAAATTGGAGGGGCCTGATTTTACAAAGCGACTTTACCACCTGTGGGCGTGTCATTATCACAACAACGCACAGCACACCAAGTGCATAAGCAAATGCTGACTCAGTGTCTGATGGTTTTCTCTCATACACAATCAGTCACTTTTGCTCACATGACCTCAGTAAGCATACACACAAATTCAATGCCCAACTGCACTGGGTATTTGGGAAATCATGTCTGAGTGAAGATCCCAGCAGAAATCCAACCCTCTACCCACTTCTGATGCAACTGCCTCATGCATCAGTGAAAGGTGACCCTATTAAATGGTCGGTATATTCAGAACAAGTCTAGGTTTTAAAAAGAGCTGGTTAATTTTACTGTCAATAACTGCAGCAGCTAAGATAACAGTAATCAAATCTCTTGCTTCAGAATGCAAATTAACTGCTTTCAGGGTCAGAAAGATACCTACCTCTTTGCCTCTGGATATCGCTGAAGAGCTAGCATAGAGGATTATATGACTCAAACATAACACCCATTTATTGCTCAGTGCCATGAGAAGGCTACTGCATTTAACAGGTAAAATGATCCGGTACAGCCAAATCTCTGCCACAACTTATTAACATCAACTTTTACTTCCTACTCTCCCACTGTCTCCATCCTTCTCTGTAACGTGATTTTGTTCTGCAGAAGGTCAAATTTTGTTTTCCTAGCCGCTCTCCAACAAACGCACGCAGAATTACCTAAGGGCACTTCAAACACGCTTTGATAATTTTTTGTTTTAATTGGGCCAGCTATCTATTATCAACATTAACACTGAGAGAATATTGAAAACTACAGCTAAAACACTGATTAGCTGCTGTTCGGGTCCTTAATTCCCTAGAAATAGCCAATAGAGCAGGCATTTCCTCCACACACAACCTCCCTGCTGTGCCCCAATACAACAGAAGAGCCAGGCAAAGGGAAATTAAGCAATTAATTGGTTCTTTTTTTAAAAAAAAAAAAAAAGGTAGTTGAGTAAATCATTTAGTACATGGGAAAATTAATAGCAGTAACCAAAAGACAGGCACAAGGAAAGAAGCATCCACTCCCTCCTGAAGCTGTCTGTTGCCCTCTGCTGTTCTCTGGGTCGGCTTCCTACACAGCTTGGTCAATGCTCCTCACTCAAGAACTTCTGTCCTCACCCTTTGCCAGCCTTGAGCTCCACAGCAATTCAGCCAGCACTGTACACATACCTCTCACACACATGCGGAGAAGTGATACAGCCTGGCACAGCCAAGCCAAGCCAAGCCATTGGTAAACTGTGAAAGACTTGTCCCGCCTTGCAAGACTCCTAAGGATTGTTAGTTTGTGGAGTGTTTGCACATTGCAGCAAGAGAGCCGAGCAACTATTGCTAATAAACATAAGTGCAGCCTACTTCATGGGCACAAATATGAGATTCGGTCAGCTCAGACTACATTAGATAGATGTCATGCATTATCAGCTGGTTTTCCTCTATAGGGTGGACACTATGCTGTCCTAGTATCATGTTAATTAGTTACAATTGGTTTTCCCAACGCTATTGGGAAAAATCTGCTTCCAACCGCAGAAAGAGTGGAGGACAGGTGGCAACATAGCTAAGAGGACAAACCCAAGGATGCTCTCCTGTTGTCTCCTCAAGCTTAAAGCAGTAACCAAGGTAAAATGGTCGATGCTGAACCCCTTAAGTCAGCATGAAAATCTCACCACGTGCAGAGCTGGTGAAGTACTGGCACAATTTACTCTGGAGCATAACACACACCCCTGGAAGAATCTAAGAGAATGCTAGAGATGTTTATCTGGGAGAGTTTGGAGGAAATTGAGCATACCTCAAGAGATCAGCCCCCCAAAAGCTCTTTTCTATAGTTTTCAGATCAGGAAATCTGGCAGTTTGCCCCATTTCTGATCTTTCACTGATATGTGCATATAGCAGTAAGACAATCTTATGTCACAGAGTCTCCTCATCTGTAACATAGTGATCATGACACATACCAGCTGTTTTTGGACACCTGTAGAGAGATAGAAAGCACAAGGCAGAAACCAGGCTACAATATTTTTACTGCTACTGGGGTAAGAGAGACACTGGCAGTTATTTTCAAGCAGCTTTAGACATGAAAATGAGGACAATAATGAACGTTTCACAGCTCTCTTTTTGAGACCACCTTTCAGTTCCAGCCCAAACTCTCGGTCTGACCCCAAACAAGTCACTAAACATGACCTGGTTCCTAGCGAAACAGAGATATCCATTCCTGACCCCACTGGTATATTGGAAGGGTCAAAGCAACTGTGCAACCACAAAGCCAAAAAAACCACTTAGAGCACCAGACTGCAGCCAGGATACAAGCAAAAGCATCCCCCAACCTAGGCCAGCCTTAGCACATGGAGGGGTCCTAATCAACAAGCTTCTAGATTTTTTATAATGCTCACTTAAGGGGAATAACTGCTCACACTGTCGTCCTTTCACCATGACCATGCTGCTGGGGGACATGGGTACCATGCAGCTCATTTCCCTGCTAACAATGTGAGAAACACGAAGTTTGGAAAGGCGGAGAGGAGAAGAGAACGCTGCAGTCAAACCAGCTGTCATGACTGACTACAAAAATGGCAGCATGAGATTGCTCTCACCTTAATAAAGCCCTTCTGATCCCGTTTGCTCACTGTCATTAAAACAACCATACTCCCACATTGCACAACTTTCTCCCCTCTCACACCACACACAACCTGCTAGTATCCACGCAGAGACTGCCATGCATTCGTAAGTCAGACACTGCTACAAGTCAGCAATAATGCAGAGCACTTCCAGTTATGCAAAGAAAACAGACACTGAAACTTCTCTTAGAAGACATCAGAGCCTGAGTCTGAATTAAGATTATTTCCATTGCTTAATAACAAGGACAAATCCATCCTGCCCTTGGAGACTTATTTAGATGCATACAAAAAGGGATGGAAGGAGGGGATGATGAGTCTTTAGTGTTAGCTCATCAGCCACAGAAAACTTGTTCACAGGGCTTTCTTGGAGCACTTACCTTCAGTGATAAGAAAACATAGGTAGAAATCAGCAAGTGGAAAAGCTCTCAGTACCACCAGCAGTGCTGCTCAGCCCTTTATACACAGACCAAAACTGAACCAACTAGGAGGCTTAGACACAAAAGAGGTTCTTTTACTGGAAGGACCAGCTTCTTGTACCAGAAGTGTGTGCAAGTGGCACCTCTTCTCAGGGCAGGTCAGGCTGCCCTAAGCTTAGAGTCCAGCTCTCCCACCACCTTCCTGTGCTAACAGCACAGGCATTAAAGTGTATCTGCACCTATAAATTCTCAGCTTATAAAAGCCCTGAAACTCAGCAGTTCCCATTGAAAGCACTCTTTGTGCTGCTCGACACACAGACACCTTTCAGGTGCTGGACAAGTTCTCCCATCCACAGATCTGCCAGCGGCCCACCTTGGCCTGTGTGCTAAGACAGTAAAAGCTGTAGACCATGAGTGATGAAGTGAGCAGGTCATTCCCCTCCATCTACCACCCAGCAGTGCAGTGAGAGGGCAGAAAGCAGGTCCCTCCATGCTTTTCCATGAGAACTCCAAAGGAGGTGGCAGTAAGGCAGGACATCAAGGCATGACAGCAGGAGCCAGCTCACCCACTCTCCACCGCTCGTGTGTCTGGGATAAGCCCGTCCAAGGGTCCTTTTGTGATCTGTTAGAGCACAGCTTTGAGTGCTTCCTCCTACAGCTCCTTATCTCTTGTTCCACCTTTGAATAGGTCTCATCAGATCATTCAAAGAAAAAAAAAAAAAAGCAGAAGCAACTCAGTCCAGCAGCTTTGGATAGGATGAGTTCAGCACCTCATTCTCACACTTTATAGCTAGCATTACCATCAGTCTGACACAGTTTATTGCTGTGCTCCCTCTTGTACGGTGCACTGCAGCTTATTAGCTGTAACTCAGCATCCATTCCTCCTGGTACTTGTCACCGAGGAGAATGGCAGCTGGGATTTGGCACAACACTTCACCATACTTCAGTACACCCAAGTATTCTGATGAATTGAGCCCGATATTGTTCACATCAAATACTTATGAAATGAAATTTTTCTTCTCTCACTTTCAGTGTTGATATCAAAATTAATAAGCAGAGGTATTTTGCTTTTTAGGTAGTAAATCAGAGAACAAAATGCATAGGTCAAATGATTGCCGTATTGTCAGAGGATTATTCATACATCTGGACAATCACATGTTGTAGGAATAAAGTGCTGGTGATAGAACTGCAATTTCTACCAAGCTCTGGTGCCAGCAGACAGGATATTCTATTTTTTGCCATTGTTGCTAGAATGAAACCACCCATGAAATCAGGGAAACCAAACAAATCAAAGCTGGGAGGCATTCATCTCAGCTGAACTACGCCACCTCTTCTACTCCTTCTCCAAACTACACAAAATTCCAGTCTGCCTAAAGATCAGCAAGAGAAACAGCAAGCTTCATTCTAGTGGGTTCAAAAGCTTTAGGGGGCAAAGTCCACTGGGATCCCAGTGCTGAAATCTTGTGCTGGAACAGCAGCTGGAACGCTCTTGCCAGTACCACCAGCCAAAGCTCTCAAACTCCTTTAGCAAGGGGGGAGGTGAAGGCGGGGGGGAGAAATCTGTAATAAAATTAATATTCAATTACCCTACAAAAATATACATTTTCCATTAAGTTTTCATAGCCTATTAAAATTTTTTGCTTTTGAGAAGCAAAAGCAAGCTAAAATATTTCCTAATTGCTTCATACTCCGCTCACCTTTTAAAATGGATTTATTTTCTAAATACTTTTCAGAAATGGAAGCTGTTTTCAAAACTGAAATTGCCTTCACAAAACATTTGCATTTCAATAAAAATGTATCTCTCCCCCCC
>VYZW01044530.1:2250-26996 GCA_013401315.1 Balaeniceps rex | reverse complement strand
CCCCCCCCAACTGAAACACTTCATTCAACTTTCCAGTTTGAATATTGTAGGATACAGATGAAAAAAAAATTAATGGCCATTTAGAAACTGCCTTCTGTTGATCCACGTTATTCATAACACTGTTGGTTTCTCTTTGTTTCAGCTTCCACCTGTTACAAATACTTTACAGATTCATTCCTCTCTTTGGGCTTATCCTTTATCAGTGCTCAGGAAACCCTTCTGAGGCCAGGCTTCCTGAGCAGGCTATAACAACAGCATTTAGGTGCCAAGATCCACTCTCCGCAGAGCAGACTGGCCTTTCCAAGCTGCCGGATTGCTGACACTTTGCAAATGTCATCTCCAGTGTTGTGCAGCACCGGATGGTGGGGCAGGCGTGATGAAGCATTACTAGAGAGCATGCACATGCACACAAGAAGAAGGAAAAAAAAAAAAATTAATCACTTGCAGCAGAGATTAATAAGGGAGGTGGGATTATGAAACGCTAGAACTGCTGACAGCTGAAGTGCTGAGGAATACCTGCAAACCTCTGCAGCTCCTGGCTATGATCATTTCCTTGGCATACCCACCAGTAGCAGCCCAGCTACTGATGCCACTGCTCTCTTCTGTAGCACAGGAAAAACACAAGCCCCACAGCCATACATAGGAAAGTTTCACAGGTACGGAGTTTCTGTATCATTGCTCCTCTCTTGCCACTTCTCTCTCATATTGCACTGACTGGATGTACTGTCTGACCACCTGCTCTTCTTCTATTCATTCTATTCTCAGTCCACCCTTAATTTTACCTCCAAATATTAAATTTTCATGATTACTGGTCTCCTTTAACCCCACTGGAGCATGGAAAAGGGCAGGTGGGTGGTTGAATCCTTTAAGAGAGGGAGGTACCAAGAACTGGTCAGTCAGCTTTATCTCTGTGGACATGGCATTATCCAAAGAAGAACAACTTGGTGTTAAATTCTTTAAACTAACTAAAAACTAACGACAGTCTGTGCAAGTAAAAATATGTAGGAGAAATCCAGACTTCAGCAGTAAGTGCAGATATTCTCTGGTTAAGAACTCAGCTTCCTAAAAATAACAAATAAATTGTCTTTTAAGTAAACCAAATACAGTATAAAAATCTATGCAACCATACCTTTAGCCATTACAGTCAGTCATAGCTGGTTAAACAACAGGGTATTGATGCTGGTCCCTGAATTAAGTTAATTACATCAGTCCCAAAAGTTCTGCTGTGTTTCCCTGACATCCCGTAAAACTGACACCTCTCCTGCAAGCCAAAACAGGTTGCAGTGCTGGCAATTCCCCCGACCCAAGTCAAGGGAGGCTCCCAGTGACATTACCGAGGTGTGTACTACGCTCTGCCCATTCTGCAGGTAGAGAATGAGTCGTAGGGCTGTTAGTTTGCTACCTCCATAGCTAAAGTTTTTTTCAAGCGGGTAAAAGAAACATGTATAGCTGCCTGCTGCAAGCGCTGCTTCAGATGACCAGGGCTATAACTCATCACTGTTCTAATGATACAGTAGGTGACCATCCTTTACAGGAGGTGGTTCAGGGGATGAGCACACAACCTATTCCAATTCCCTCAGCACTTGGTCACCCCAGTACTGCCCACCCCCTTCCACAGGCACGAGAGTGAAGTGAACCAACTGCTTCTCTCGACAGGGAATTTCAGCCCACAGAAGGAACCTGCTCACAAACAGAATTGGCTGCTAGAGCCAGTCAGCACACTGTGGCTGGAGCGACTCACCTCCTGGGACCTCACACCCACACTTAACTAAAGCTACCAGCTTTCAGTATCAGTACCAATAAGAGTAGCTTTAAGTACCAAAGGATCTCCCACTACCCCTATACATGGGCAGCAGGGAGTCAACAAGCCCCTGATCGCACCACTCAAGAGCAACCCTTCTGAGACCCCACCACAGGAGTACAAATATCCAGGGGAGGGTGGGGACACAATACAGCGACAGCAGCACCTATCTCATGCAATATACAGTACACATCTGGACTTAGGCAGATGAGAACGTAAACACTGCCTCTCAGTTCTAGGCTCTCTAACCAGCTCAAGAACAGCCCCGCACTGAACCCTGCTACTAGAGGTTACCTGTCTCCAGCTCCCAGGTAAAGTCCTGACTAGTTTTCTAGTCACCTGGAGAGAAAGTAGCATCACAGACCTGCAAGTCTCCCTGGCTTTCTTGCATTCCAGATATCACCAGCAGTGACAAGAAGCCAGGACAAAGTGCTCCTTGGCTTAACTCACCACTGACAGTGCTCTGGCCACAGTGCCAAGATCCCAGATATGTGTTGAATCACCATGTCCTGCCCACTCCCTGCAGGGGCTTACACATGGGGAAACCTGCAAGAATTTACTGCTCCAACCTGGGGCACAAATCTCTCTCCATCCACGGCAGGGGCAGCAGAGCAGCACTGAGGAGCAGCAGGACACAGGGTGCTTCGAGAAGCAAGAACCCACCATCAGAGCCGCATGATCTCACATGCCTCCTCATCACATTTAGGCAGTCAATTACAGCTGACTAGGAACAGTAGGATCTTGAATTAATGCCAATCAAGGGCTGGAACAGAGAAAGGCCTGAAGGGAAAACAGCAGGGAGATATATGGATTCTTTTATTGCCTTTTGAGTTACCAGAAACCCCTGTAAGAGAGAAGCATGGTCCTTAGAGGAAATGGGCACATAACACCTGTGGAGCAAGCTGGGCATTTCTCCTGCTTACAGATCTATGGTATTATACTGAAAGGTAGAGTTTCCTCTTGGGTATAACCACTTGTAAAAGTTCTCTGTTGCAGTGTCCATTTTCTTCTGTTCATTTACAGAGAAATACTTCTAGTTGTGGTCCTTCTATAAACTGGGGTGAAAGTAGGCACAAGGGAAATATTTTCCTTCAAAACCTTATTTTGCCTTCAAACAAGGGGGGTGGCTGTAGAGGAGACAGGTTAGAGACCTAGAGGGAAGTCTGCTCCAGACAGAGGGACTGAATTCTGGGTGTGGAAACAAGATCTCTTTTTTCAATTAAGAAAAAAAAAAAAAAAATCTTATTTATCACTCCAAAAAAGGTCAGCGTTAGCCCTTCAGGCAAAGCTGTAGGTGCTATTTCCATATGCTTCATGTACCCTGAACTCTGGCTCTGGAAGCTTTCAACCTTTTGTACAAGAGCAAAGACAAAGCATGAATATTTCATGTGTTGCCTTCGCTTACTTGCAAGTTCCTTGGAAACTATTAAAGTACAAGCGTAATAATGTCATCATTTACTTGTCATCTTCCACCTGCTCTTTGCAGAGAAAAGAAGAAAAGAATACCTGGGCTCCCATCCAAAGTCAGTGCAAACACTGTGCCCTATTCCTTAAAAGACAAACCGAAGGTTCTTTCGCAGAGAGGTGGGCTAATAATACAAATGCCCTAGATCCCCTTCTAGATGTCCAAGAAAGTTTTTCCAATTATCATTCTATTCTGAAGGGAAAATAGTTTTATGCTATCAACAAGTAGAGCTATTTTGACCTTCATCACCACCTCCTGAAGCAAGCACCTGTTCCCTATGTTTCTAGGAACACTGTCCACCCTACATCACCTTGAAAGTAGTCAAGGTTAACAAACAGAATTATCCAAAAGCACCACTTACACCTTCCACAGGTGTAACTACCTGTTCTGGAGCGAAATGCAGCAGCTGTTTACACACAAGAGTTGCACATGCACACAGTAACAATATAATCAGGTGAAAACTCTTGGAGGACTGGACCAGTGCCTTTTAAATTCATCCTAGAAAAATATGGTGCCCAAAAATCTACAAAACGTGTCCCACAACTTTTGCCTAGGAACACACGAATGGCAGGGACCTCCTGTGTGCCGAAGTCTTCCAAAAGTGTCATCGGCAACTACCTCCCATTAATAAAATGCTCCATTTCCTTCATGGTACCTCTGAGAAGGCCATTACACAGCCTCACTGCTCTGCACAGAAGCATTTTTCCATTTTACCGTCAGCTCATTCACTAACAGTTAACAGCTGATTGTTCCTGAACCAACACTGCCCTCTGTTTTCAACAGCTCTTCTCCCTCCCTAGTATTTGTGACCTTAATGCATTTATAGAGAACAAGCACTTCCCATCTCTGTCATCCTTTTCACCAGTTTTACAAGCTTTTAGTCTCCTCTCATGAGAAGGGATCTCTTTTCCCCAGTCATCTTAGTAGCCCATCTCTGCCCATCTTGTTCCATTTTCAATTCTTCTTCCTTGAACATGGCTGACAAGAATTATACATCATTTTCTAGATGAGATCTTCCTAGTGCTTATAAATTATTGACAGGGGTTAGTTTTGCAAAAGGCACAAATGGGAACAGACTTGCTCAAGCATTCAACACCAGCGAAGATACCCCCTTACCTGTGCTGAGAATTACATATAGCTACAGGGATGCTTGAATGAGGCTGGTAAGCAGACACTGACAGCAACACAGGACTGGCCGAGGCATAAATGTGCTTATATTAGTCTGGCTACAGACCACTAAATAGGAAAACAAATCGTCAAAACCAGTGATGGCAAGATAACTTATCTCCTTCCCCATGTGCACACACATGCGTACTAAATATCAAAAACCACTTTCAGTCTCCAGGCAGGATTTCTGAAATACAAAAATACCTGACAAGAGGAAGGGACTGTACCAGACCTCAAATGAAGTCACATGCCTATATCCCTGGGTTTCATCTGGAAGCAAGTCTTGCCAAATTGATTACTACAGTTTGCTACAGTGGCTCAACCACATCTGCACCCTGAGTCACTCGGGATGTATCGCTGATCTCTGGGAGATGCTGAACACCCTGAGCTCCAGCAAAAATGTAGCCCTTTCCAGGCATTGCTTTGCCCCAGCAGACCATGTTGGCTTCCCAACTTCTACACTCTGGTTCCAACAACCTGTTACTAATGAGAGAAAAACCTGTTTCTCTGAGTGCCGTCATGGCTTTACAACCCAAACTCAGGTTCTTCAGCTGCTTCAGGAACAAATGAAATACAGCCCCAACTAGGAAGATGTAATAAAGGACTAATATAACTTGTAAGCTCAAATCTCTCTCTGTAACCCAGACAACAGTATCAATATTCAGCAAGGAGAATTCAATAGACTGAAAGCTCAGATGCACTCAAGAGATTTGTCCCAAGAGTCAGATTCTCTGAGAGTAAATGATTGCAATGACTTTCCACCAACATAGTTTAAGATGGGAAATCTCTTTAGAAATCAGTGATTTAAAGCAAAATATGCCTTGCAGCCCCGTCCCTCCCACTTGCTCTCCCTTTCCAGACACTCCCCAAAGTAAAAGGATACGAAGAAAATTTTATTCTGAAACAGAAAATTTCCAACATGTATAAAATATACCCTTAAATATATACACATGCAAACTTGGCTAAAAATAAAGGTTCAAATTCCAGATCAGAAAAGTCTCAAAAAAAGAAAAGAAAGAAAAAACAACCCTAAAACAAAAATGGGGAAAAGGAGCTCATTTCTAAAGAAAACTAAGTATTTGAACAAGGGACCTGCAGAATTTGAGGTGCAATAGTCAAATTGCCCCAGGCCCATCACAGAGCCCACTAAAGCAAAACTTTTTAGTCTCTGCTGATGTTTCGAAGTTCAGTAAACCCTGGCAACTTACTGTTTTCTTGCAAATGAGGTGACTATCACAGCAACTGCAGCCAGCTGGCTGGGAATACAGAGACTCAGTATTACTGGGGTTTTTTTAAGTTTTAAAAATTCAGCATCCCAGTAGAGTAAATGAATATAGGCCTTGCCAAGTGGCTGATGGCTTCACTCGATTTGCCAATTTTCCGTATTTTCAGTAATACATCATAGGTTCTTTTCTAGCCCTCAGGAACACAAAAAGGGACCACCTTACACCCCCCTCTAACACAACCTTCCCTATAGCACTAGGAGAAACTGGGAAATGCCGCCATACCCTCTTCAAAAACATAAGCACTGCAAGTCTCTGCCAAGGAGGCATCGCACTGTCCAGCAGTATGCGCTGCCTTAAGCTAAACATCCTTGGGTTTGTACATACTTCACAGATAAGGCAGAAAGGGGCTATCAAAGGGAGCCACAAAAAACAGAACACAGACTTGGGGTCTAAGGTAGCAACTTCTGCACTCAGGTTGTTTCCTCGGTGTAGGTTCCTAAAAGCATTTCCACATCTCTACAAAAGAAAAAGCAAGGGGAAGACCTGGATGTGGTGCACCTTCACATTCACACACTGGGCTTAGTTTGACACAAGAAAAGCCAGCAGGAGCTGACATTGCTGCTGAAGGAACCTGTCCCTCTTTGGGTCATTTTTCATGAGCTACAACTTGCCTTTTACCCATACTACTGTGTGAGTGACCACACAGAAAAATAGGCTTGGAAATTGCCCCAGATGAATAACAAGCTTTGTTCAGTGGCATCAGTCCTGTTCACCTCAGGACCACACAGAGACTCGCGTGAGAGCAAGGCAGGGGATGGGTTGAGGATTGCAAGGAAGCAGACAGGAGATGGAGGAAGAACAGCACCACCTGCTTTGGATGCTAGAGTAACTTACACAATTTCTGTCATTAATTCCTCCCCTCCTGCCAAATCAGCTGCTGCCATTTGGTCTCCATCTCCTCCAATGCACCCCCAGTGACCTTATCCTTCTCCTTCTGCCTCCTTGCACTCTACCAGCTCCTACACCCTTGCGTGCATCTCCTTACACAACGTTCACACCTACACTGTTGCCTCCTCACCTCCTTTTTCCCAGGCTGCCAACATACCTCATCCCAGCTCCCTTCTGTATCTGGTAGCACTCACACTTCCTGACCCAGTGCAGTTTGTAAACCTAGTCTCAGAGCGTGTATCTATCCTCTCTAATACCAGTGACCCGAGGTTAGACAGGCCTTTGGTCTGGATCAGTGGGGCTGTTACATGGCATTGTTACACTCTGGTAGCCAGTCTCTTTTTACTCAACACACATGCTTTAACAGCAGGTTGCCCATCCTTAACCTCACAGGGGAAGTCAAGACACTGTTCATTCTTGTGATAGCTAAAAGAGTTGCAGGGGAAGAGGACAGAAAAAGCTATAAGTATGATTTTCTGAAAAATGACCACATGTATAAAATAAGCTGCATTACTGGTAGTTTTAAGGATAGGCCAGTCTAATGGCTAGAGGCTGCACTTTGAATGAAGGCTCTGAAGGAAAGGTTGTGGCTACCCAGTGAGCAAGATGGGCTTTATGGGCACACACTGAGATAGTGCCCAATCATAGAGCAGGGCCTTGCTTGGACCAGCCTCCGTATAAAAACAGGCCAAGAGACAGCACCTACCCCCCCACACCTCAACAACTTTTAATGGGAGGATAACTGTCCCTCAGTTCTGCTCCTCAGTGGTGTAATTTGACTTTTGCGGATATTTGGTGGCCAAATTCCCACTGTCCTTCTGACTGCTGAGAACAACAGAGCAAACAACACCTCAGCCCAACAGGCTCCAAGCTCCTGACCCCCAGAGCAGAGCACAGAGTGTAGCCCACATCCTGCACGGGCTACTGGCACAGCACAGCACCAGAAAGCCACGCAAACCTTCCTCATCACATTAAAATGCCACTGCCATGTTACAGCATTACATACAGGTCTAAAGCATCATACTCCTGGGCCTGTACCAATCTAGGATAAAGAAGAAACTTCCCTGCAGTGTGTATTATCACACAGATGCCAAGCATTTATCTGAAGCATCTGGTATTTGTCACAAGGTATGGGACTGCACACTTCATTCTTCTGATCCCCCACCACAGTCCCCATCTTGATGCTTTATACTCTCCAAGCCATGAATCACTAAAAGGTGACAGGGGATGCTCTTATGAGCATTAGCAGAGCACGGCTTTGCTTCCAGGAGAGGGCACCAGCGGTATATCCTCACTAGCCAGGAAACTGCATTCTCCCATCCATACCTGCAATAAAGGGCTCAGCAACAGAAACGTACCCAGGTGACAACACTGGTGATGATAGATGAGGTGAGCAGAATCCATCTTCTTCCTACAGCTATATTAGCTCTGCAGAGCTCGCAGGAGCAAACAGCACATTTTCACAGCAAAGGAAAGAGACTCAAGGACACAACTGGAAAAGTGTGTCTATTGAAGAAGAGGCTGCTGTGTGCACGTAAGCGCTCTACTATAGACAAGTTATGCTAAAGGTAGATCTAAAGCAAAATTTAACATATATGACTGGAAAAGGCATCTGGTAACCAGAGTACTTGGATTTAATACCCTCCAGTCCCATCACTGCCCTTCCTGTACAGCTATTACCCTTTCCTTCCCTAGACTGTGCTCGTTTTTACTATACAGTTCACAGGTTTTTTTGAACAGGAATGGACTCCAACAAAAAATTAAATACCAGGATGGCCAAAAGCCAACTAAAGAACACAATATGCCCCATTCCTTTCACTTCTATCTTACTTATCCATCACCCCTGGAGCCAGGATGCTAAGTTAGATAGTCTTTAGGCTGGTCCCAAATGGCCATTGTCACATTCAGCCCTGGTCACTCATGGCATTGTGAAAAACTCCTTGGCTTCAGTCTCCTGGCATGACAAGAAGCAAAACATGGAAGAAACTCTAATAATCAGACTCACCGCTCCCTTAAAAACAAATTACCTGGTCCCCTCCCAACAAGAGAGAAAAGAGAAACATGTTCTCTCCCAGTCATTTCTCTCAAGCAGCCTGATGTTCAGGCTAGATTAGTCAATAAGGTATGTCCAGGCAGTGCGTCTAATTGGAACTAGCCCAGCTGACAGCACTGCAGAGAGCAACCTTTGCACAGTGGTTAATTACTAGAGAGAGTTTAATGAAGTTTCAAAAGACCTAAACCTTTCTTCCTATCAATAAGGAACTGGGTTTGTTACATGCCACCATTATTCAATTAGAAGATGTGCTCACAAGGCTGGCTTCAGCCTCACCTGTGCATGCTAAAGAACAGTGTATCAATCTGCATCTTTGCCCTTGTTAAAGAGAAGGAGATACTGTCACCATGACCACATCTCTACTCTGCCCTCCACAATGTAGTCTGCTTGCAACAAGAAGTCTTAGTGTTATGTGTGGATCTCTTTCCCCCTTTTCCAAAGAAACTGAATGACTAATGAAATTTAAGTCAAGCTAGTGCTAAGGAGACAGACTGACAGCCCCAGAGACCAGCAGCCACCGAGTAGCGCCATCCTAACAGACTCGGCTTCTCCAGCCACGTCCCGCCTGCATGTCCACCGCCAGGCCTACAGAAGCAACCCATGCAGCTCAGGGAGCTGTCCAGTGCTGAACCGCATTTTTTTCTTTCCCCCGTTGAACACATTTGCAGTTGATTCTGGGTCTCCTTTTCTCCTTTCCCTCTTGAAGTCTTTTCTCTTTCTTTGGACTATTGGGATAAAATATTCAAATCAATGCATCATTTGCTCACCCTGGCAGCTCCCACCATCTAGAACACCCATTAGCACTGTCACAGATAAGGATCCCTTCCTGCTGTTCCCACTGCAAAGCCCCGTCCTCACCCCCCTGCCAAGGGTTTACAATTTGGTGGAAAAAATTAGTTTTTGCCAAAAGCCAGCATGCAAGCTTTCAGAAAAGCAACGAAATGGGTTGGGGGGCGGTGGGGGGGCAAGTTAAGCTGATTTTTTTCCATTCAGTCCAATTACAGAAGTTGCAGAAGTAGGAAAAGCAAAGATGCAGGTTCTGATTGCTCCATTTACATTTCTATAACTCATACTCAGCTCTCATTACAGAAAGAACCCAGCAGCTAGCTCACAATGTGGACTGATGCTTTTGATAACTGATGAAAATCACAAAGCAAGGGAGAGTCTGCATTTTTAAGTTCTCTTCACTGCATAGCACTTGCTTATTTAGATCATACAAGGCATTGTTTGCTAAATACACAATTTCAGATCACATTGCAGGGAATTTTTCTTTTACCTATAGTCCAGCTTATTAAAGATATACAGGACTTGATGCACTGAAGTTTTCTGGGATCCAGGAGTTTCTGGTACATTTTCATTTTGGAAGGAACATATTATATTCTCTTACAGTTCCTTTCAGTTAGTCACAATTTTCCTACAGTTAGTCACAATTTATTTCCTATGCAGCTACCTCAGGGGTAGAACAATGAAGTGGTTAAATTACCCACAGAAACTATACATGAGACCTGACAAAAAGTGAAGGGGGGGACAACAAAAAAAAAAAAAAAAAAAAAAAAAAAGAAGAGAGAGAGAAAAATCCCCGCTGTCTTTTGTGAAATAGAATAGGACAAAAAAAATGGTGGGGAAAGAAATATAATTCAAGAACCTCTGGGGTATATTGCGAAGAGCAAGAAAGAAATTAAAAGCAATAAATAAATAGGTGACAACATCCGTTTTAAACCACAAAAACCAGGGTTCATATGTTCAATGTGAACATTAACTACTGCTGCATTGTCTGGGTGGCTATAAAAACAGCCAACCTTTGTGAACCTGGATCTCACACCACCAGCCTTCCCTCCTCCCTGCCCTGCCCCAAGTGAGTTTCTGAACCAGTTACCCTCCATGGCAGTAGAAGAATCTGGCTGAAGCAAATCACAGGATCATACTTTCAGGTTCCCTACTGGTCAATTACAAATCATGCAACAGGCTGTTATTATTTCCAAGATTAAAACTAAAAGGCAAAAGATACTCTTTTACCAGGACAGCGAGTCATCAGTTAGATAAAGCACACAATGGGCTGTAAGTTGGTCTGTGTAGTTCTTCAAAGCACAGAGTGCTCCTACTTCACCATTGCGTCCTGTATTTCAAGCTGTACGTAACCCAGCAATGGACACTTCCTGGGGTTGCAGCCAGCACTTCCATGCTCTGCTGCGTAACTCTCCCTCCCAGACAGCAGGACTTCTTTCACTGCAGACACCCCAGTTTTACAGCCTCCATCTCAGACTTACCACACAACACAAAGCAAGTGTGTTGAGAGCCATCACTCCCCACTCCTTGGAAAACCCACTTTCTCAACACCCACTACTCAACACCCACTTTCTGCCCTGTGCCAGTCACTCCCTGAGCACAAAGTTGTGTTTTGCCTGCTTTCCACACACAACCTTGGGTCCTTTTCTATTCAGACTTGTGAAACAGTCCCTGTAGATGAGGTGGTGATCTGCAAGCTCCCAGCACCCAGCATAACCAGCTCCCACCATCCAGTCGTAAGGGTGGAAACCTGACACCAAGGTGTTAAGAAAGGAGGCAAGGGCAGGGCAAACATCTGTTCCCTACTGTCCAGTGTTTCCCACCTGCCCAGCTCAGAGTGCCTTCCTGGTCACTGAGGTCCCCATGTGGATTCCCTCATGTCTGATACAGGGTGACAGTAGCTGCCATCCCAGTCCAATGGTCTCTCTCCCTTCTCTGGCCATCTTCTATCCTGAAGCTTATAAAGGCTTCCTAGCATTGATGCCTCTACCTTTTTGCCAAATTTGGCTGAAATCAGCTAATGAGTTTAAAAATAATTTAAAAAAAAAAAAAACACAAAGGGGATTGGTATACCTTATAAGAATAAACATAATAGTCATCTCCCTGGGAAAGTGCCAAACACAGGCTAATGCTCAAAAAACAGCAGATCCTTCCCTGGCTTCTATGTAGCACTCAAAGGCCACGGACAATATGAGTCTATGGTCACACTGAGGACAACAGAGAAGCCTGAGATGTTCATGCCCTGACCCAGCCATTTACCATTTTGAAGCACAAACACAGAGGATTACCTTGCCAGCTGAATCATTTGAGCCTCTGTCAGAGCCAAAGCCTCAGGCACCAGAACATGGGTCTCAGAAATGGACAGGTCCATCCATTTACACATGTCTAACTGCCACAGCAGCAACCACAATTGTTGAGGCAGCTTAATGCAGCAAGGGAGCAGTGCATACCAGTAACCACCTCTTCGCTCCCAGCATGTTATAGGCAGGGATTAATATATTAAAGGCCTATGCCCAAAAAGTCCCCCAAAACTATGACTCATAGGCAGTGTCTCCAGTAGATTGGGATAAATTGGTTCAAGGGTCCTGGATTGAGTGACCTCTCTTTTTCCGTGGAAACTGAACAAGCCAAGCAAGCCCCAGTATGAAGAAAGCAGCTCTCCTGGGATGCTGAAGTTAAGTGATGGATAACAAGCAGACAAAAGTTATTTGGGAAAGTGCTGTTTTGCAACAGCATCATGCAGTCATTATCAAATGGATTTCCTACACATTGGTTTTTCCTACATGAGCTATTAGTAGCTGATGTCTGGAAGGCTGGCCATTATACACAAATACCTTCCAAAACTAGGACACCCATTACGTTCAGAAAGCCACAATGCTGGCCAACAAACCGACTATTTACACTGTCCCGGAAGCAAAAGGTATTCCCAACAAACTGACTCCCAGCAAAACCAAAGATCTCACAGTACGTGACCAAAACAGAGACAGGGACTTGTCATCATGTAATCAAGAACAGTAGCCTCTGATGAAGCCACATGGCGTCGCTGCTTTTAGACTACAAATAAAACCTAGCCATGCTGCAGTAGAGGCAGAAATCAGTGTAACCCTCTGCCCTCCATCACAGGGAATACCAGGTTACACAACCCTGAAGAATATCTTTACCTTTGAAATCCGTAGAGATCAGCCAGTTCAAACATTTCTTCACCAAACATATCTCCCTTTTCCTCTCAACAGGCTGTAGAAAAGATGAAGAGCACTTTGGGAACCCCACCTAATACCAAACACCAGGATCTTGGGCTAATTAAACTGCAGGGCGGGATTCCAAGGCCCTTTACCCAGGATACAGCCACTGGAGGTTTCATAGGGCTTCTCTCAACTTGTTCATTACTTTGCCATCATTCTTGAAGGGTTATATTCTATTGATGAAAACAAACAGATATGCGAGAGAAAATACACCCTTTTTCAGAGCTGTCTTTCAATCTTCCTTCAGACAGAAGAACTAGGCAGGAGAAAAAAAAAACAGGCACATGCTTACNGAGGAGCAGAACAAGGACAGGCCAGGTCATTTCATTTGGGACATTGACAGCATCATCTGAAGGGATGCAGCAGAGAAACCCCACAGCTGGCTCCCAGATGGCCAGTCCACACGTGTGCACGGCCAGAGACACAAGCTCATGTACCAAAAGCACTCTGTCTACAGCAGGTCACGGGTGTATCTGTGCCAAAAAAATCCTTTCTGTACCACTCCACTATGAACTCTCTACAACAGCATCAACATAGCTGGGCAGCTACCAGCTCCTTCCAGAGCTAGGTCTCCACACAGGACATGCATGGCCAGAAATACAGAATCAGTCTTCACAGAAAACAGAAGAACTTCATGAAGAAAGAAGGAGGAAAGATCAAAGCTCCATCAGTTAAATAGCAGGGACACACAGCTATACTGCAATCTTACTTTTGCATAGCAGACAAGGCTCTCTAATATCCAGTCTCTTTGATCTCTTTAATTTCTGCTCTCGTAGTTGTTCTTTGTCCATGGAACAAAGCCTGATCTACTTATAGATTTATTCTTATATAACAATGCTGAAGTGGTGGTGAGTTTTACTGGTGTATTTATTATTAACCAAGTGGACTAGAACAACCTCCACCATGAACGCAGTTTACCAGGATGAGGATGCATCAGCAGAACTGAATCTATGTAGGCAGTAGAGGCTGGCAGAGAGGAGGAGGGATGTAGTGAGTCACCCACAGCACTTGTCTGGGGCAAGTTTCTGCTAGACCTCTACATCAGCTTTTTGTTTTTCCTTTGCCTAATCCCTAGGGTTAACCAAGACCAGACAGGCTACAGAGGGGATGAAGCAACCCTTTTTGGCACTTGCAGAAGACATAGTTAACATCACACTCCAAGCAGATTGCCAGGAAGAGAAAACAAGCCAGGGAGTCCTGGGTCCTCCCCCAGCCTGCTGGCTAAGCCCTAGCTCTGTTCACTGCGTCTGTGACAGGCTCACATATCTCTTTTCCTGGACCAGCACCTACTGGGGAACACCAGTTGGATGAGAGCAAACAAGGTTTCTAACACGAGCAACACAAAGTTTGGGCAAGGAATTACTGGGATACCAGAGAGGGACACTGTCACTTCCAGTAGGATGTAGGGTATTCCAGCCAACACCTCTGCTAGACACAGCCTGAGCTTCAAACAGGCTTTTCAACCTCCTCTTGCCCTGCTATATGAGACCATACCATTGTGGCTGTGTATTGCCAGGAGAGACCCTAATTCTATATATTACCAGGGGAGGACATCATCTTCTAGGGCTCTTTTGAACACAGGGCCCTGCTAGGTAGGACACTCCCAATAGCTTCTTACTCCAGCCCCACACAGACCCTATAAATCAGAGACAACAGACTGAGCAGATGACAGAGGCAGAGAGTATCACAGAGGAGTAGAGAAGTTTCTGCACTGCAAACTTTTCAGATCCAAACCCAAAGCCTTAATCAGGAAGAAGAGAGGTAGTAGAGGAGTCGTCACCCGGGCAAGTCAGAGGAGAGTGGCAAAGGCTCCATATGAACCCTTATCGGGAAACAACACTCAAATACATCCCCCTATGTCTTCCCCCCCTTATCAACCAGCAACATTTTGATTGTCTCATTTTAAAGTTGAACTTTTTAAACAAATTATAACAAAGCTTATGTGAGGTTAATCACTCCCCGTTTCCTCTGGCATTCATTGTAATAGCACTAATTACAATAAACACATTTAAAATTAATGTGCATGTCATATGCATATATCAATTGCATTCTAATTCACCATTGATTAACGTCCACAGGCTGAACGTGCTTTCAATAATAAAAAGCTCTGACATAGCTTAACCCACCTCTGCCTGCCAGACTGCTCCCACAGCCAGGAAGGAGGCCATGACAGATGATACCAATGGAGGGGAAAACATGCAAGACACCAGCAGCACGTTACAGATCCAGGCAAGCTCCGAGCCTACGACACATGGTAAGGTCGAGCCTTCTGTCTACACTAAGCCACCTCCAGTGCCTGTCACTTAGGAAATGGGCTCACTCTCACAATTCCAGACTGCTGCACTGCTACAGTATTTTAGAGTTGCTTGCAGGCAGGCAGGATTTCATTTTCACTAACACAGTCGGTTTTTGCAGATAGCCATTATTACCCACCTCCCCCTTCACAAGACACAACTCCCTCGACCCATCCATCAGCAGAGCTCTGCCAGGCAGGGCCATGATGAGGCACAACCCCAGCAAGACTGGCAGGAACTTTCAGCAGGGTCAGAGGCCAAGCTACATTTTTGCCAATACCAGACGCAAACAGAATCAAGTGTATTGACTAAAGACTGTTTAAGTTGGGCCGCTATAACTGCTAAGGTACGGGTGACCTGTCCCACAGTCGGTTTATGTGTCAGTTAAACAGACCACAAATGGGTAAAGGGGTACTGAGAGAAGAGCTTGAGCAATTCCTGCAGCTCTAACATGTTCTCTTCCATGAGCTGCTTGTTCTGCCCCTCTGCCAGAAGACACACTCATTACAGCAAAAACAAAGAGTGCCCCTGAGCGACACAGACCTACTTATGGATTGAAATAACTTTTGAGTTAATATGCCAAGATGGGAAACACAACCAATGCTAGATTTACAGATGATAGCATACATGCCGCATCTCTTTCAGAGCATACTACCAGCCTAACCTGAGTGAGGAGCAGCTGAGAAAACAACACACTTTCAATTCTGCCCTCTCTGCTACAGGCGTAACGCCACACTGAAGGACGGATGAGACAGAAGTTACTGGCTTCAGCTAACACTGGCGCTTGTTCAGCAGTAGCACACAAAAAGGATGCACATCATTCAGCGCTGAAGACTCAGATGAGAGGTAGCAAGTGATTACAGCAGTGTAACTTGACGCCATCCCATTCCATGCATGTGCCTACAGTCAGGTTTGCCCAGGCAGCAAAACAGGAAGGTTGAATAAGCTATGGCTGAAGAACAGTTTTTACCAATCTTGATGTAGCCATCAGAAAACTTACCACAACAGGCTGCTAAAAATTTAGTCCAGTAGTATTATCCTGTCTCCCCAGACAACCTGCAGATCTGGCGCTGATCTTACTCCAGCATCTTTTGATGTAATCTTTCTTAAAATACTTTCAATGAGCACATTTCTGTCTAAAAGTTCACAGAAAGAGTAAATTTATAGGAATATTGGAGCACAGTTATGCACAGATTGATCTGAACTCTTCTCAAGGACCCTGAACTTCACATTTGGACTTATCCAATTAGACACCAAACCAATGCCAAATGACCTATGAAGCTAATTCAAATTAACCAGCATATCAAATGCTTCTATGAAGGAGTTCATGAGTCAGCCATGGACAAAGAATGAGTCATAGGAGATACATAGGAGATAATTTTGAAGAATGAGTAAACCTGAGAAAAATCCCAAATTGCCAATGAACAATAAGCAAGCAGAAAAACATGTTCAATTTACAAAATAAGTTAATTGCTATGAATTAGTCAGATGGCTCTAGCCACATCAACATATCTATTGTCGGCTGCTGTTGTAGTCTATATGTCACAGTTGAGCAATTTGAACCTCTATTAAAGGTGCGTCTGACTTAAATGAGAGTTACTGCAACGTATATCAACAACACACTCTGGAGATATACCCCAGAAGAAAATCTAGTGCCACAAAACTAAAGCTGCCTTAGCTTCTCCAATGGAAGACACTTTCCTGAGCACCCCTAGCTCACAGACCCACTGCAGGCCTATTGGCGACACCACGCACTGATCCATATCTCTCCCAGGGCTCCGCACCAGCAGAAAAACAGAACTGCCAATTCCTATCAGCCACTGTCTACAAACTTATCATTAAAGAAAGGAGATGGCAAAAACCAAAGCCTTAGCCTGCTCAGAGAACACAGCCACTCCTTCTTTTGCCCCTGCAGCTGCTGAAATACTCCATACCCCCAGTCCCTTCCTAATAATCAGGAGCGATCACCCCCAACTCCTTTCCACTGAAAAAAAAAAAAAAAAAAAACCAAACCAAACAAAAAACCCCAAAACAAACAAACAAAAAACCCCCAAAACAGTACTTCTCCTGCCCATTTAAGAAAATCCTTTGTTCATATCCATTGCTTGGCCACCAAGTCACACCACCAGTTCTGTTTCTTAAGCCCACACCCCTCCATTTGTCCCACCACAGGCAAGTACCCAGATAGTCCCAGCAGCATAACCAAAGGCAGAGGCTCCTGCAGCCCTCTTGTATCAAAACCTGTAACCTCCTGCCTATCTGAACCAAAAACTTTCCCAAACACTGAAGTCCCTCAGAGCAAGGAGCAATATTTCTGAAGGTTCAAACACAACATATTGGTTCAACAAAGAGAGGCATCTTCTCACATTTGGTACACATTTGCTATTTCTCTATTTCTGCTTCTAGGCCACACAATAAAACCTAGCACTGTTGGATGCACAACTTCTCTGCAGCACTAACTTTTTGGAGATGCATAAGGGCACAATTCCACCTTACAATCTCTCTTGCTGCAAATCCCACATAAGAGGTTGCCACTGTGTTCACTCCTCCCACCGTCTCTACAGTGACTTACCATCCCCACAGACATTCGTGGGACTAAGTTTAGATTTAGGTTCCACTCACCTTCCCCTTCCTTCCAAGTTTTGCTTTGATCTCATTGTCAGCAATTCGTGACAAGTACAGTCCCACAAACAGCGGCATCAACACAACTGAGAGGAGATGGGGATTTCAGAAAGGGCAGGAATCTCCTAAGCCAGCTTTGCCATTCAAAGCATTATAACATCACACCCCCAATTCCATGTTTCTGAGCCCTTTTATGTTTAACCCTTCCCAACCCAAGTCTTCTTAGAAGAAACCCAAGGCCAAATCATGCAATAGAATATTACAACAGGTTTTGTTTACACATCTGAACAAAATTTAGCCTGACTTCCAAATGTGCCTTTACTACCTTTATTTTTCTGCACGGTTTTTGCCAACCTGTGGGTATGGGGATGGATGTATGTGTAGGATTGTACAGCTTTTTTCTTTAATTTGTAGTCATGTTTAGTACTACACAGTTCATTAACAGCAGACTGACCACCAGCCAAAGAACAATTGTTCTAATTAACTTCTTAAAGCCACCAGTCACTGACCTCAGTTCTGCCAAGCATGTTATCTGTCTCAGGATAAAGCACATAGGTTTTATGACTACCTGCAGTCACATCAGAGCCAGGAGAACGTCTACCTGCAGGATGAAAGTAAAATAAAGCCTCTCAAGTAATCCCACTTTGCATGCCAGCGCTGGCACCTGTCTCCCATGAGACTCACCCATCCATCTAGTATTTGACCCCATATGTATAACCAGCCCTTAAATCCCAAATGAGTAAACAAAGCAGCTAGCTAAAGGCTCCCATGATTCACTGGTAGGAAATGTAGTCAGCATTCGATATCCCACATCTGCTAACAGACCAACTAATGCATAATGCCAAATGGATCAGTTTTCACAGCACTGCTTGAAATGCAAGACATTTAGTCAGTCTGGAAAGGACTTTATAGTTATCAACATACAGGAGGGATGTTTATACCTTTTTGGACCAGATGCTCAAACTCTCCCACCTGATAACCATACAGCTCTAGTAGGACTCGGACTCGGTTCTGAGTCCAGCTAAAATAATAGTAGTCCTATACCCCTTCTGCCCAAACAAGGTCTGGAAGTAGATCCTGATGAGGTTGGGAAACCTGAAAAATACCTGAAAAGCAACAGAAGACCGAATGAAACTCACCACCTCCATCACACACGCTAAAAAAGTAGAGCAAATCCACAACCACCAAGCAGTCATATAAGCACAGAGCAACACTTACTGAAATCAAAAGAGCCCATCTGCACTTAACCAGCTCTGAGCCAGGCTGTAAGTGAAGCACAGCTGCTAAATTGTTACCCCTAAACTCCAAAGCTCTCTACTAGTTTTCCTTAGTCTGTGCTGGGTCATGACAGGCAGGCTGTATAACACAAAAACTACCTGTAGTGGCTAGAACTTCAAGTAATGACCTTCAAATGACTTGTAAACAATTTTCAGGAGTGCTCAGAGCTTCAAATAAGCACATATCACAATGCAGCAGTGCCATTTTGGCCTGAAAGACCCCACTTCTTCCAGCCACTGGTGAGACCTAGATGAATGGAAGTGGCAGGAAATGTTTCCTTTTTCTCTTTGTATTTTTTTTTCCTCCATTCCCATCAGCTCTTGGCTACCTACCACTAAGAGAGTATTACCTTTTGAGACATAGTGTACCCCCAACTAGTGGGGAACAGCATGGCAATCTCATCCAGAGATGCTTCAGTTGAAAAAGCATTAGTGGAAGATCTATAAAGGGAAGCAGGGGGGGATAAGCTTTGAAATATAAGTACAACATAACTAAACAGCACAAACGGCTGGTCAGTGCAGAAATAGACCAAGGGCTTGGTTATGCAGCCACTTCAATGCAGCACAAATCCCGGTTGCCACCAGAAACAGTAGTCTTATGCCCCTCGACCACTCCCAGCTATTCATTCTCACTGCAAACCTTGTGCCAGTCCTGATAAGACAGGTGATAAATTCAGGGGAGGAAGAGATATCTGAAAACTACACAGACAAGATTGGGGTTTTTGAAGCCCCCACCTGACGGATCAGCTCCCTGACCCGGCTGACACTGCACCAACTGCGGTGCTAGCCCAAGGGAGGCCATGGGAACAGGCTGCAGCAGAAGCAAATGCAAGAGTCTCTGCTGGCAGCAGATAGATAGTGTCAGATATACACAGTGTAGCCACAACCTTTGACTTTTCCATTCAAGAAATGTTCCTGTCATGGAGCCTTCTACTGAATTGTTCATAACATTCCTGAATGCGCTATTCTGCAAGATGGAAAATGCTATTACTGTCGTGTTACCACCATGTAACCAACAGGACTAAAATCCAGTCCATGCTAAAAAACTCCCAGATAAACAGTGGATTCAAATAACCTGTGTTTTGCTGAAGCTTAATAAATACATTGCTTGGAGTCACTGCCAAATATAATGGAGTGACAATGGGACAGCACTATTCGTTCTGCTTTCAGGTCCTTCACTGTAATGCTTTATGAATATATTTGCCCAAACCTAAGATGTTTTATGTAAGGGATTTCTAAAAAGGATACAACATGTAATGTACTGCCGGACAAGCTGCTGGAATGACTAAGGTTAGAGAAAGCTCAAGTGATCAATAAATGTGAGGAGTTATAAAGCACAGAAAGCACTTAGAAACACTTCAGTACCTAAATATTAGAGCCTGTCAATAATTTTCCTTCCAAACATCTTTCTAATAGCATACCCCTTTGACCAAAAGCAAACATTACTCTGCCCTTTTGATCTAAACATTTTGTCCTTTTTCCAGCCATGAAAAACTGAAGTGGTTCCCCCTAACTGAATACAAATAACACTTTTGTTAAATATTATTAAAAAAAAAACCAAAAACAAACCACAAACCAGAACAAACAACTCACACTAAAAAAAACATAGCATTTCAAACAACCTTTCACTTCCTCACACTTTCTTCCCCAAAATAACTTAAGTAGAACTGGTCACGGTCAAAGAAGTTAAGAAAAAGAAGGAGGAAGCAGCAAATAACTCAAACCCATGGGAATAATGAATGGTTGGTGAAACAAGTGTATATTTACCAATCCGGTCTTTTAAAGTTCCTCCTGCCCTGCAGAAAATAGCTTCTTTTTAATTTAAAAAAAAAAAAAAAAAAGAAAGAAAAAAAGCAAAGAACTCAAAGGAATTCCGCCCTACCTGGCTTACCAATCAACTGCAGGACAACACAAACAGTCAAAAAGCTATAACTTCAAAGAGTAAGGAGGATTGCAAACCATAAAGCTTCCCATAGGGGTCTTTGTGCATCTCGGAATGATACATCTTAAAAATCAGAATTCCTAAGATCATACATGGCTGGTGTCTAATCACCAAAACATACAGCTTCCCAGAGCAGCAAGGTGACAAAATCCATTTGCGTTTCTTCTTTTTCTTTCCAAAACAGGAAGCTGACGAGGAGGCAGCAAGACCTGCTCCTGACTGCATGACAGGACAACAGCAATACACAAGAGAAACAAATACTCATAAACCTTCACGAACTAGCTCAGGTCCCTGGCTGCTCCTATTCCACGTTCAGTGCATAAGGCATCATACAATGCTACCTGCACTGATGGCAACTTCCATTCCCTCAAAGCTTTGGATGCCAGTTGGAGAGTCAGAGCCTGCAAGACCTTACAAAATTTTCTGGGAGAAACAACCTCCTCATCTGGTAGTAAACAAATCACTTCCCTCATGCCTTACCATCTTCCTAAGACTTGTGGTGTGCAATGGGGAGTGTGCATGAAGGGCTGTGGAAGAATGGGTCAGGGCAGGGAATCATCATCATCTTTAAGAGGCGCTCATCAAGAACACCAAGGAAAATGTGCTTAAAGTGGTCTCATTTTCTGCCATCACTCCATCAGACAGAAATGATTTAGCCCCATAGCCCTATCTCCACTCTGAAGAATATAACTCAACTGGGTAAATGAAGAGCCAGGTAATGAAGGACCATCCATTCTAGCCTCCAGCCAGCACATGCCCAGGAACATGTTCCCAAACACCAGCTGCTTCAGGGACTCAGAGTAGGAATCAAGCTCTTCCTTTTAATCCCCTTCCCTCAACCACCACCAAAGTAATCAATAAAGCACAGGGTACAGGATTAGGTGCCGGTCAATGGGTGCCAGTATCTACCTTTTCACTTGGGCTTTGGCATCTGAACCCATCACTCCAAGCAGAGGGCTCTGGGTTCCAAGGACTGCATATATGCATGTGCATGCACACACATGTGTGTCTTGTACTTGGTTTAAGAAAGAACAAACCAAAAAAAAAAAAACCAAAAAACCAAAATTCTGAAAGCAATATAAACAACAGCTTCAGTCACTCTGAATTTGTCCATCTCTCTTCAGGAAGGATTTTGATACGTCTCTAAAGAACTCTTTGCAGCTCTCTCTGCTTAAATATGGATATAGAAGCTTAGCTTCCAACAGCTAATTGACCCAACACCTTCTGTCTCTAGAGATAAGAATCTCATGCTAGCCTCCAGGATTCAAGCTTTCCTCTGCGGTTCACCCTGAAGACAGGTCATTTCTACTTTTCTCCATGTAGCAAAAGGTGTCTCAGTACACGCTGTCATTTCTGTGCAGTCAAGATCAACAGCAAGATCACAAGGGAATTGCTAAGAGCTCTCTAAAAACATTTTATTTTCATCTCCATTTTCCATCTCTTGTTGCTATTAACCATCTTTGCATCAGTGATATCTCTTGTGACAGCTCATCAGAATCAAATGTCTGTACTTTATTACAGCTGGGATAATTGTGAACTTTAGGGAATAAGGACAAGACAGGTAACCTTAAGGAAATAAAAAGGCCATAGAGCAACAACCTTAACTTGTAAAGCTGAGCAAACACATGCAAAATTCCATGTGTTCATATCAGAAAAATATTATTTACTCCTAAGAGCATTGGTGCAAGCAAAGGGGAATCAGACATGCTTGGGCACAATAGCCAAGTGGGAATCTGCTGGCTGTAGCAGGAGCCAGTCAGTAGAATCACTGCAATCTCAAGCAATCTATATGGGTCACACAGAATAATCATCTCATCATGTTTCTACAAATCACTAATTCTACCAAGTGCCAAGGTTAACAAGGCTCCTGTCGATATCAGCGGTTTGGCACACAGGAATTCAATACTCAGAGAATCAACCTCCATCAGTATTATCGAAACACGCAAGAAGTAAGATGCGAATGCCTTCTTTTCCCCCACTCCTACCACCAGGTGATCCCTACCCCATATGCATGCTGCAACTACAGCTGCTCAGAAGTTTCTGACAGCTTCCTCCCAGAAAAAACACCAACTGAACATGTTTCGCAGGAGTACATTCGTTTCAGTGAGCCTTCTGCTGAAACGTAAGCCATCCTCCCAGTCCTTGGCCAACTGCCAGAAATCAACTGTCATATGGCACAATGCAAAGTGCATGATGTAGCTAAGTCTTCAGAGCTTGAACTATTCAGGCGTCCAACAAGCACAGCTCCCAGACAACTCACTCTATCATGCACTTTGCAAAACTCAAGCATGTTAAAGCCTTGAGTGTCACGTCAGGGCCCCTAACCCTGTGCAACCTGGGGAATGAAGATACTGCAAGTCCTCACACAACTGCATGGCAGGGCTTCCCCAGAGCTCAGACTTTCACACAGTAATGCCGAGATATTCCTTCTGCAAAATTAGCATCAACAGCACCATAAAGGATTTCAGAGCAGTCCCTGGAAAGCTTTTTTTAATCTCATGTTTATCCTCTCTTTATTAATCATCTTTATTCTCCCAAAGCCTGAAGAATCAAGTCTTCAGGCTCTTTACATCAGAGATTATGCTGGCCATAGTTGGAGCATGTAGGTAAGACTCGTAAGCAAGATATCCCATTCTGATGCAGTCGTCTTCACAAACAAAAGGAGAGGAGATGAAATACAGAACACTCCTGAAACGGCAACAGAATGGTTCCTAAAATGGTAAGTTTTTCTAACGTCCCTCGAAGCATCAGTTAGTATCAGCAATACAAGCAGACAATAAAATCCAGCTTTTGGGATTCCCAGTCACCAAACTCCCCAAGCAAAACAAATTCCTTCTTTGCTTATTTTAACTGCAAACATGTTTTAGGTTGGTAGCCCCTAGGAGGAGAAGGTAAAGCACACTACTGTACTAGCTGTCACACTCCAGAGTGGAAAGTAGTCTCACATTTTGCTAAGGACAACTTTTTCCTCACACCTACATGTAAAGTTAATAAACCATTTTCCAAACTTGGAGTCAAAGGAGCATTCTCAACTCTGCCACCTTCAGTTACCATGAAGCAGCCACATCAAAGTGACAAACTCTCATTTTGCTGATCAGTAGGGTTCCACAAGCAGTTACTGTACCTTGGAGACCACCATTGTTTGGAAGATCAGTTTGGAAAACACAAAGGAAAGTTGACTAAACGTTACACCAATGTTAATTAGTTAATACATGAGCTTGTTTGACTTCACACTGAGTTAAGGCAAGGTTGCTCCAGCAAAGATCATTTACGTTGTCTCTGCTGAGTGATGGTGGGTCTTTAAATCATTCAAANGAAATCAGAACTATTTGACTAGTGTCCCTGAGACTCTTTTATGCTAAGTATCTTCTCTTCATGCAGCTGTTTGATCCCTGTGGGCACAGTGGAATCCAAATGGTCACAGCAAATTGCAAGATAATGACAATCGTAGGCAGTCACCAATTTGTGACAGCTTTAATGTCACAAAACCCTTGTTACTAGTAAAGAGAGAAAAAGAAAGCAGCGTTCAGTACTTCATAAAAGTTGTCTGGTTTGGGATTTTGTTTTTGTTTTAGTTTTTAATTGAATCAGAGTATTATGTTGCTGCAGCCACCACTGTTTAGGACAGTAATAGAGCCTGGCTCACCAGAAACACCTTAAACAGAGCAATTAAGGAACATTTTGAAAAACCAAAGAAATAAGATTAGTGCCTCCAGGAATCAATCTTCAAACTGCAGCAAGACAGATACATCAGAATAATGAACCAACATCACAGCCCTGTATATCAAAGTCATCTTGGCACCAAGAACATCACACATGCAGGCAGACCTTAGATCATTCCCACACACATTCCGCAGCTGGCAAGAGTCTAGGGACTTGTGGGTGGGCAGGGCAGAAGAAAAAAGTGGTCACACCAAATGTGA
>VYZW01044527.1:27203-45376 GCA_013401315.1 Balaeniceps rex | reverse complement strand
TTGCTTCTTTAATACTTGAAACAGAAAATTCCTGCTTTCTGGAAACTTTTTTTTTTTAGTCCTTATTTGATGATTTTTTTTTCATAATGAATTCCTGAATTATTTGGTGGGTAAGTGTCTGGTTTACATATGGATCATGATATTTATAAGCTGTGGAAATGCACCAAGGTTGACTCCAGTCCATATTGTTTTTTCTGCAGCTCTGAGCTGTCAGAGAAAAGTTATGAACTCTGGGTACATGATAAATTGGGTGAGTTAGAAAAGAATCCACTGATGACAGTGCTCCATTAACAAGGAAAACAATGAAATGTGTGTTTAATAAATCCAATCCCGTTTTTGGGCTTAAGCACTTTGCTGAGTGTAACCCCCTCCATGTTACTCCCAAGACAAGAAAGTCACAGCTCAATGTTATGAATATAGCAGCTCACCTTTTATCTAAAGAAAATGGAAGAGCAAGAGGTAATTCTGTCCTTCTAATGCACAATGGAGAAGCAAACAACATTTTTATAAAATAATTCAGTAGCTAGGGCACAGCTCTAAACCAGGACATCCAGATTCAGTTGCCTTAAGAGGGTTTAAGTGTACATCTGTCTTCTTGGAAAGTAGTCTTACCCCTTGACCAAAGGCTGCTCTGAGGCTTGAGGGATGCTGCTTTCCTCCCCTGTTGAAACTCTAACGCTNCCTTGGCCTGATTCTTTTCCCCAGCCCTCACCCAACCCACACCAATGCTGTGACAGGCCTCCTGAAAGAGTTGATAAACACACCATAGCGTTGCTCTTTGTTCTTAAATACTAAAACTGTTTCAGAGAAAAGTCTGTAAGCAGGACCCAGAAGAAACCTGCAGGCTACTGTCCCGCTGGGTCTCTCTTGCCCCATGAACCCTGGCTTCTTTCCTGCACTGTGGTGAGAATGAGAGAAAGATTTGCAACCACATCAAAACTGAAATGCCTTTGGGTGTCCAGGGAAGAAGGCTTCAAGAGCTCATCAGGAACAGAGGTATCTATAGAGTCTGTGTGTTGCAGGAGTAGATGGTAGTTGACTGGAAGGATTTTGAATGTGTGACCAAATTTCATGTAAGGTTCATAAGCCTTGTCTGGGATCTGTATGAGTTTCCTATAACATAACTGTAACGTAGTTGTGCTTTTAAAATGCCTTTTAGAGAAGCTAAGAGACCTTGCAAATAGACATGACATAATTTAGAGGCAATTTTTTAATCAAATCAAATTATTTTTTTTAAAAAAATCTTACCTGGGGCTCACTGGAACAGTATTGAAGTACTCGCCCAAAATTATTAACATTCATTTACCCTTAAACATCCTTATTCCAAGATCAGCTAGATCCCAAGCTGTAAAGGACCACACTTCACAGAGATATTTTATATTCTCCCACACAACTCCTACACAGATTTTCATAAAATTGGTTTGCATTACTCTTGGACTATCTTCAAGGATCAAATCCTGTCACTCTTGCTCAGGTTAGTGACGCCTCACTCTGCAAAAAGTCACATTAATTTTGAGCATTTCCTCTTCAGACCTCTCCTGAGCTACAAAATCACAGTGTCTTTCAGCAACGTACTTGATGTTGACAGCAATTAAATCTGAGAAGTTCTGCCAATAATCCTTCACTCCTCAAAGTGCACTGACATTGCTGTGAGGCAGGATGTACTGTCAGGTTGTGCACAGTCCAGAGCAGGAGACAGCCCTTCTGGCAGTGCTCCAGTGCTTCAGTTCCCCAGGTTGAGTTACTATTTTCTTGCCTTGCATGTGAAAACTACTTTCTTCATGTGACATGCTATGTTCAGACATTGCAGTGATGAACACCAAGGAAACCCGTTAAGGAAAAAAATACGTATGTGAGTGGTACAGCAGCTGTTGCCAGGCCTTCTATTTGTGTCCAGGTTTTGCTGCTACTTCAGGGAAGCAATGCAGAAGGTCCTGTTATGCAATGCAGAGTTGTAGGTTATGTAAAGCAGATGCAGTAAAACCTGACACCAAGCAAAGCATAACTTTGACCCTGTCCCAAATTGATTATTAAACACCACAGTAATTTCCCCTATAGCACTGAAGTCTGAATCAATCCTAATACTGACATCACTTACCCTAGTGTGACTCTATTGATTTAACGTAATTTTACATCAATGGGGGCAGAAAAGGGTCATGAAATTAGCTGTAGGTGACTTGGTACAGTATAATCCATGCTTAAGCACTAAATAAATATAAATGACTAATTTCATATTTGTTAAACAACCTACATTCCTTTTTAAAATAAAAGGAATTTTGGTGGTATTTAGTACGTCTCAAAAGCAGGTTATTCTTTACTCAGCTGCCCAGCTATGGCTTTAGTTTGCAGTGATTATGGCTAATACATCTAAATCCTGTTAGAGAAATAGGGGGTTCCTTGGAGTTCATAAACATGAGAAACTAAATGCTATCTAATGTTACAATACAAATATACCGTATTTGGAACAGCTCCTAAGATACTGTTTTATTTTATTGTGCAGTCTTCTGCTTCATACCTAATCTGAAGTAACAAAAATATAAGGATGAGCCCTGACATCTTTCTGCTTCTTTATATCTATCCTCTGTCAAATTCCTTGTGATTATATTGATCAAAGTTTTCTTTCAGTTTTGCCTGTAGCTGAAACACATTTCTCATTTATAGAGGTTGACTTTATTCTGTCATTTCATTGTGTCATAAGCATATATTTAATGTTTGTTTATAAGGATGAAAGTGAATTCTATTACAATGCAATCATTGACAGAGCTATTAAAAAATGCATTTCCTCTCAGCATTTTCCTAACATTGCTAAATTCTAGTTCTCTGAACACAAGAGGTAGAGCTTTATTTGTGAATTAATTTTTCACACTTTTTTCAATGAACAAGAGTGCACAGGCACACATATATATAATGTCTATGATTTTAAAAAGTCAAGCCCCAAAACTTAAAATAATTTTTGATGGACAACAGACAGAAGCTATAGGCAGTCATGAGCTACCTTCTGATAAGAATTGGGTTAAAAATCAAATCCTTATTTAGCGAGATGTTAAAGCAGAGGCAGAGAGGGCAGAGGAAAACCAGAAAGGTCTTTCCCCAGGTGAAAAGCAACATACCTTGACAGCCTTCACTGTGGAAGCACAAAAAGATGAGTGTTATGGTTCCTGGCCCTCCTACCCCAGAGATCTTGAGACCATGTATCCAGCTATGGCTGGAACTTTACTAAATCCTTGGTAAGTATGGACTGAGGGGGAGGACAGCAAACCAAGGGCAATAACTGGGGGGAAAACACTGCTTCCCTCCCCCAAAAGTCCATCTCTATCCTTCACTGAACATTTGAGCATGCCCTTTCTGTTTCAGGCTGACAGACTCCTATACCCAGCTAAACACGAAGTCCAACTACGCTGCAGACAGCATGTGTGTCTTAGCTGTGGCAGGGTTTTCTAGTGCAGTTGCCCCCGGCAGAACTGCCGTGGCCTCTTCACCCGCTCCAGGCATACAGAGAAGCTGTCCCTCCAGACAGCAAACCCTCTGTTTTGCAGAGTCGTCTTGAGTATCTCTGTTCTACCTTTCACAATTTTTCACTTAAAATATTAAATAAGAATCGTGTTAATAAACGTCAGGGAAATAGGCAAGTCCGTGAAATTGAAGGGTTGTTATTTCCATCTGACTGAGAAACATGCTGCGATCTGGTCCTTCCTGCTGCCGATCAAGATGCCGTAGTTCACAGTTTGTTATCTCCAAGATGTATTGCTGCAGACTCCCCCTTCCCACCCGTGAGGGGAACTGAGCAGATCCCATCAATTCTGTGTGCATACCCCGATGACTCATCTACTGCCAAATCCCTTTTAAGGCCTCCTTACTCAATCCGTGGATTCTTCAGCAGGCTATGCCTAAAATACCTCCAGCAGTTTTCTGCTATCAGCCAATATGACCATTAAGAAAGGTGAAAATTTATTCTTTTAAATAATTTATCCTTTAATTCATAAGTATTCTTCAAAATGAAAAAAACAGAGTATATTAATAATAGCATTATAAGTGCTGCTGTTCAGTCCTTCAAGATCTTTTCTGTAAATAATGAGGACAGGAAATAAAGTTGCTTCATTCCATAAACTTACACTTGCAGGAAGTTATAGTCCCTGTGTTCATTTCACCAAATTAAAGTTCAGTTCTTAGATTCACTATGCCAACACATATCTTGTTCATTTTCCACCTTTCTAACACTTTAAATTCCAAACCTGCATTGTTAGGTGCCTATTGACATTTTAATTCTGAGACCTACATAAAAAAAAGTCTTTTTGTTTACAAGTCAACAATTCTGATATTACACTTCCAGCCATCATATTTTCTCTTAAAATTAGAGAAATGCCATTGGTTAAGCAATATATATACATATTTCATATGCAGAATATCTCTATCTGTAATACCATCTATATTTTTCATTACTGAAAAGCAAAGGATCTGTATTTATTTCATAAATATAAGTAAGCCTTTCTGTGTTTTACCCAACATTGTCTGATTATACATAATAAAGAACTGCATATACCTTAAACATTTTTCTAACTCATGATGTAATTGAGTTTACTTTTAATAAATAAGTCCATTCCTAAGGCCATTTTAGCTTCGCATCAGATTTCCGTTTCTCCTAGGAAAGAAAGGGGGGGGGGGAAATGCTTTTCCCTCACTTCATAATTTCCAGGTATTTGCCTCTGAAAAAAACCTTTGAAGCAGTTACAAGGAAAGCTTTGAAACTCTGAGGCACAGAGCAAAAGGAAGAAAGGTCTAGGGCCTTTCTGCAAACACTTGAGCTCTCCTCCTGCGAAATCAGGGCTTAAGGGCTTCTGGAAGAATACCACTGTCCCCATCCCAAGGACATTGCTGCTGTCAATAAGTGATCAAGAAACTAGTATAAGGATAAGTATAAGTAGTATAAGGACCTTTACTTTTCTCCTGTCAGTCCTTTCATGTGAATCCCTCGAAAAAGACCACATAATTCCCTGAATATACTGAATTCAGAGCTGAAGGCCTCTATTATTCAATTCCATGCTTCCGTTCTCATTCTCTGTGGCAGAAAAGAAATGAAAGCAAGAAAGGGCACGGGCTGAAATAATCAAGTGGAATGGCCGTAGGTAGGTTTTAGACTGAAAAAAACCCCAACACTGAACACTGACAATCCTTAACAATGCGTCAAGCACTTTGATCATGAACTTAGCTGCCAAAATGTCATTGCCACTTGATAACTTAGCTAATTCATCATACTTTGCCATTTGAATTACTATTCTTGCCTTCCCAGTCCTTCACTTGCCCAGACCTCTGATGCATATTGCACTACATATTTTAACTTCCCTAATCAAAATAACTTTACAACTCTCCAAACCCTCCTCCATCCCATGAATTTTTTTTGCCTCACTTCTCTGATGCAAGTCATATAAATTAGTTATTAAACTTTAAAGATATGTTTCTGATAGGTGGATTTTTAGAGGTTCTAACTATTCCTTTTATTTTCCAAGACTGCCTTCTCTGGTCTTCTTACATGGTACTGTCTTGGCAGTGGGAATGCTGTACGTAACTGTGCTTTTCGTGCACTTTTCACATTTAGTGCTTAAAGAATGGTTAAAAAACGTAAAACAATGAACTCGCCAACTCCAGTAGTCACAAACACTTGTGCCTCCAGTCAAAGAAAGGAAGGATCTTCATACTCAAAGGGAAAATGCTGGATTACCAAGCTCAGGGAGAACATCATTGTCTTAAATATTGCTTGGTAGGCAAAGAAAGAAGAACGTTCAGGTGTGCTGCTACACTTTGGCTGAACAATGTATACAAACATGCATATTCCAACAGTCCTCTATAGTACTGAAACCAGTACTTATAATTAAGGTATGAGGCAAGGGGAATAAGCCACATTAGCATCTAATTCTGTTTCTAGTGGGAATTAGCAGCTGTTCATAGTTATGGTCAAATTATATCAGTAAAAATCACATTCTTGATTAAAATAATTATATCAGTATGCAAATCAGCATCTAAAATTTGAACAGGTAAGTACTAATACCAATGTGAAAAAGTAAAAATACCTTTAAAATCCTCAGATTTTTTTTTTTTTTTTTAAAATCAAGCGGTCACGCTATATGGACAAGCAAAATTGCATCTATGCAGTCTGAACACTGGTTTGGCTTCATAAACCAGCTTGAACTATTTAAGAGATGAAAGCTAACTCATTGCCACCTTCACTGTAGTGGCATTGTTAGCCATATCACTGCAGCTGGCAAAAGGAAATGTCTCTCATTGAATCTGTTCTCTCACCTTTGAGATTTACATGGGGCACCTTTATAATATAACAGATTAACAGATTAAGCTGTGAAATTATAGCTCTTGTTAAAGAACTGCAACAATGCTTGGAAATGTAACCTCCGTGTTTTGTCCAGTTAGGGGTTGTTTTTTGGGTTGTTTTTTTTTTAAGCTTACCTTATCTTCACTGGTGTTCAGTGTAAAAAGATGCAAGACATGCGAATCAGTTACATGTTAATGTATTATCTTGCCTTTAAGAGAGTCACTGAAACTTTGTTCCTCAGCTATTATTTTAGATAGATATTATGCAAGCTTTTTTCCTAGACTGTTAGTGCTCTGCAGAGGTTCATGCCCAAAGGGTGTTCTCTGTTTTAATATCGTTAAATTACATTTAGAAGATAACACAAGTATCGATCTTAATCAGAAGGCAACATTCTGTATTGGTCAGGTCAGTTGCGATAGATATTACATTTTTGGAAAGGCTTGGTAATTTTTATGTTTTTTGTTGATCTCCCTTCTGGTCTAAGTTGTTGTTCAATAGCTGAATTATTAACCTAGTTATTTTATTATAACAAGTGACAAATAATACTACTTTTAGACCTACAGTGTCCTATTTCAGATTCTGGGATCCTAACACAGATTCAGTCAATACTGGTTCAAGATAAAGGCTATTCCTTCTTCGTGAGGAACATATCAGCCTCTTCAGATGTAGAGTCACAGGATGGACATATCTGCTGCTCATGTTTGCCAGCAAAGGTCAAAATGAAAGTATTAACATTCAAGAACATTACAGTAGTTTGGAAGTTGCCTGGGGGATATGTCTAGCAACTTGATACTGAAAATCCTACCTCCATCTGTCTCCTGCCAAAGCACAGTAAAATATGCCTATGCTCCTTGTGCTATCACTCAGGAATGTCAAAGGAGTCACCTTTCAGCATAAATCAGGAAGAATCACTGCTGAAAACAAGCAGCGTGATCTTCTGTTTTTCTCCTGTGAACAAAGGCCTGTACCATAACAATAATATTCAGATTTCATAAATCTAGTCACCTAACAGAATAGCTAGAAACTGCTTAAATGTCAGGTGGACATGTCCTATTGACAATGGCTTTCTCAGTCAAGACCCAGCTATACCATTGTTTGAACGTAGACCCTAGAGTGTTAATAAGTCTTAGAGCTGAAAACAGTATCAATATACCTAATTCTTCTGCTGCAGTGCTGTTTTCTCAGCCAACATATACAGGACTAGATGTGGTTTTGTACACTGAAAAGGTCTAGATTCCCGTAAGTGTTGCAGTGATTTGTGTCATTTTCTTCATCTCTTCCTGGCTAAGTAACATCAGGTGAGGAGAGAAAGGATCGGAATGGATGAAGGCACTTCTTAAGCAATAAAACTGAGTCCAACAGTAATGAAATGGCACTTGGGCACATCCACTCATTTTTAGTGTTGTGGCAGTGACACTGCATTGACCAGCGATGACCTCTCTGCTACCTCTACTGATAATCTAATGTCACCAGCTTGTAATTGTATGCACTGAAGACAACATCCTGCCATCCAAAGTCTTCTCAACTTAAGTGAGAAAAAACCAGTAAAGTTCAGCCTTTTATCAGTTTTATGCAGTCATAAAACCCTCTGTAGCTACTAGGACACAGATACTTGCAGACAAAAGTACTCATTTTTTCCTTTCAAATGCTGAAAAACTTATCAGAACTGTCTAACTCTTCTGTAATTTCTGTGCTCAGCAAAATAATTTCTTAAGCGTTTAAGTAGACCTACAGCTGAAAGGTATCCCATTTTTCTGACCAAGTCAACAACCAGTGACAGGATTCTACTTTTCATTCTTTTCTCCAGCTCATATCTCTTTGCCACCTCTAGTGCCCCAAACCATGCACTGTTTTACTTCTTTTTTAACAGTTACCTGCAGTATATTTATTTTTCAAATAGAGATAGGAACAGAATGATTTTTTCTGACCTACAAAGATCACAGGAGGCAATAAACATTCTGTCCATGAATGTGATCTGTTCAACAGTACAATTTACCACTTGCATCACTTAAAAAATAAATATAGTTCCCACATACCCACATATGAAAACATGAGTGAAATACCCAGATGGAACCACATATGCTGACATTTTCATACGTCATCATCAAATCAATCTTAGTTAAGCACGCAAAATGAAGAATCTCATTCTCAACAAGGATTATGTTGTATTTATTAGCTACAAACATGAAACAAAGAATTGATTACCTGTCAAGAACTTGAGCTCCTGCAATCCCTTTTCTAAAGTAAAATCAGTGCAAATGAGACTAAACATCTCAGTCAGAATATGCGGCTATTATTCTGCACCGTTTTGTTTGACTGCCTACCCATTCATGAGACCTTCTATTAATCTGCTGTAGGTCCCATCTCCTCAATACACATGAAACAGAATTATTCAACCCTTTTGACACTCTAATGGTCTGAAGGTGGTTACGTGGAATAGAAATTTTCTCTCCACTGTAGACCATACACAAACAATACTTTTTCTTAGCCTTCTTTTAGGGTAGCTCCACAGCATACCTCCCAGTGTAGCATAGAGTTACCCAAGTAAATGTTAAACTTCCAAGAATCACATAAAGTGATTGAGCTGCATTTTGCTTGTCTGTGTTTTGCCTGCTGCCTGGATGAAAGCTAGCAAGAATCTATCATCAACTCCACATTGTGGTCTACCATATGGAGATACTGTAAGACAGGGAGGGCCAATACAATGAGCAAATTGAATTATTTTAGGATTTGACAAAGTGGTTAGACTACAGCTGTCATTATTGCTATCTATATTCTACTGGAACAGCAATCTTATAATTGGCTATCCCATAATCATCCGTCCTTTCTGCAGCCACCAAAATCTGTGTATGTTTAAGAGCATGTCTCAGCACATCCCACATGTTGGCCAGCTGAGGAAAGGGAAAGGTCCTGATGGGCTTGAACTGGAAGGACCGGCCCACTTTGGAATACAACGTTTGTCCCAGTGGCCCCTACTGCCTCATCTCGTTCCACAGCTACAGGTCTGTGAAGTCCTTCATTGTAATGGTTTAGCCCCAGTCGGCAACTAAGCACCACGCAGCCGCTCGCTCACCCTCCCCCCCCCCGGTGGGATGGGGGAGGAATCGGAAGGGCAAGAGTAAGAAAACCCACGGGTTGAGATAAGAACAGTTTAATAATTGAAATAAAAATAATAATAATAATAATAATAATAGTAATAATAATAATAACAATAGTAATTGTAATGAAAAGGAGAATGAGAGAGACAAACAAAACCCAGGGAAAAGAAAACAAGTGATGCAACCGCTCACCACCCGCCGACCGACACCCAGCCAGTCCCCGAGCGGCGATTGCTCCCCCCGGCCAACTCCCCGCAGTTTATATACTGAGCATGACGTCATATGGTATGGAATAGCCCTTTGGTCAATTTGGATCAACTATCCTGGCTGTTCCCCCTCCCAGTTCCCTGTGCACCTGGCAGAGCATGGGAAGCTGAAAAAGAAAGTCCTTGACTGGTGTAAGCTCTACTTAGCAACAACCAAAACATCAGTGTGTTATCAGCATTCTTCTCATGCTAAATCCAAAACACAGCACTATGCTAGCTACTAGGAAGAAAATTAACTCTCTCCCAGCTGAAACCAGGACATTCATGTATGGACCTTGTGGCAACACAATGCTGTGTAATACTGTCTTGTCAAAACTTGAGCTGTTTAAGCACCATAAGGTTGGTTACATTCTCATACAGCCATTCTGGCCCCACGCATGACCTGAGGTGATATTTACCTAGATGAAATATCTGTTTCAAAAACAAAATTTGTCTACACCAAAGGAGTTTAGAGAGGAAGTAGATTATTTCTTTAGCCACAGGAATGCTCAGATTTTCTTCTGCATGTCTCATTGACATGACTCTGTGAGCCACCTACACACCTGTGAAACTATCATATAATGCTATACGTAACATTCAACATACAAAGTGAAACAATTTAGGCTGAAATACCTTTTTCCCCCTATTTCCACGTAAGTAAATTACCTGGATGTTACCAGGTAATCAGTTTGAAAGCTGGTACAGCTGAAGCTTGATGAATAGCTGGGAATGGAAATGCTGTTTTTTCTGACACTATTCTCTCTTTAACAAGTGCATTCCTCAGATTGTTCCAAACTGCTAAGGTTTGGTTGAAACAAATCACGTGTGCATTGAAAATATGTCCTTCACTGCCACAGTAATCATTGGACTTTTAAGCCTTGATCAGCATGAGAAATTATGCATGTAGCAGAGGATTTAGGTGGAATTTAAGAAGAAATGCAGTATTTCCATCAGACAATTTCCCCTGGGGCACAGGCACTTGCTTCTGAGCATTCCCCAAGCTGATTCTATTTTTTCAGGGAGGAACAGTTCAATGCTTAATTAACATTTAATATTTAGGATTAATATTAAGGACTGCAACTGAGTACTGTATTTCTGAAGTCTTTGGAGGACCGCCAGTTCACTTTTAATAAATACCACCAAGAAACATGGCAATATATGGTTGCTTTTACTTCACTCCCCCTTGCCGGGGGGGAAACATCCCCTTGTCTGTAGGAGTTGCTGATTAGAAAACCTTTCTCAGCATATGTTTGAGCCAGATTCTTTAACTGAATGGGTTCAAATCCGTGTAATCTGTGAATTGTAAGAAGATCCTAAGCTCCCAGGTAGCTCTAAATGAGGATTATTTACCCCTCTTTTATAGGCAGGTATAGCACTACCTAAATAAAATAAAATCAGTCATGATATTCTTCCTCTGGACCAAAAGAAGGAAGAAAAAGGGTTCATGATTCCATAGTTTGGCAGTGAGGGCACTAACCTGACATGGGGAGATCTAACTTTATTCTCTGCTCCAAGAACTACTTATAGGCCATTTTTCCAAAGCATTACATAAAGGAAGTAGAACTAAATTCATGCATCAGTACAGCCTTGAAAAGAAAGTTACATATCTGTGAAGAAATGCTGTAATTTCATATAATTTCTGATATGATCATTCACCAAATTTATATTTGCTGTTGACAGTTATCGTTTTCCTTTTCCCTGTTCAGTATGTCATGTCTGTTCTTTGTATTGCAAGGCTGTCCTCCAGAGAGTGATCTAAAGGAATCCAGAGAAAAGGAGGAAAAAAACTGAGAGGTATTCATTGATCAAAAGTTGAATGTGGACCTTTCTGTGAACCAAAGCTTTTGGCAATATACGCTTGTTTGCCAGTTCTCCCACGCCCACCCCTCTGCAGCTCCCAGCTGCCACACAAGTTGACCTGTTTTATAGGGGATCCTTCTACCTGGAGTAGCAAAGACATTGACAGAGAACTATCGTTGAGATCCCATATTTCTAAACATCTAAAGAGACCCTTGGATGAGAAAACTATTTACAGTCAGCATTCTATCTCTTTTTCCTTTTTTTTGTTTTTACATTTTCATTAAATTCATAAGTATTTCAATGACAAGATTGTCAAATTGATTTAAATGCATAATATTTTCTTTCTTTCTGGGAACTTGTGGTAATGAATATTGTGAAACCTAAGCAAAGTAAAACAACCATTAGTGGTTGTGATAATACACAACAGGATTTCACTTTACAACAGAAAAAATGTCATTAGAAATTATTAACACAATTTTAAAGTGTTTTGACACTTCATTCATGTAATGTGATGATAGCAACTAGCACAAGAGGTAATGGACACAAGCTGGAACATGGGAAATTCCGAATATATATTTAAAAAAAAACATTTCTCCTTGAGGATGGTCAGCACTGGAAGAGTTTGCCCAGAGAGGCTGTGGAATCTCCACCCTTGGAGGTGTTCAGGACTCATCTGGGCACGTCAACATAATCTGATTAAAGCAGCTTTGAGGATGGGGGTTCAATGAGATGACCTCTGCAGGTCCTTCCCAAACAAAGTTTCCCTATGATTTTAGATCTAAAAATTTAATTCCACATAATATAAAATATAAAAATTACTTTTCTTAACCAGAGAGAGTTTTTTTAAAGCTGAAGTTATTCTGGTAACTATGAATCTACTCCAAAAATGGCCATATGAGATACTTCAGGCTCCCCCTTAGTACACACATAAGACATTTAAAATCTGTGGATACGAGCCCAAGCTGACTACACTAGCACATCTGCAGAAAATAAGCTTCTTAAAATGACAGAAGAAAACAGCAAATTCATTAAAGGAATAATATACCTCGTGACAAAGTTAAAAGTCTGAAAAGCATGACTTGTGTCCAACTCCTTCAAGGAAAACTAGGCTGCTGGCTGAATTGATATCAATACTCAGATGAATTAGCCACTCAAAAATATATCCAAACTAATACAAATCAAATTATCTTATGGCCGTGACTTATTTCTTTCTCTAAAAAAACCATGAAAGTGAATAGAAGAATTGATTATAAGGCTGTAGCACATCATCAGAAAACCTGCCTTGCAATTTACTTGCAAAGTTCAGAATCAATTACAGTAACAGAATGGAAAGTCTATGTGCTGGTAATATTAAATTGAATTAATTAAAGGCACAGCTACCTGAACCTACTAGTGATAACACAAAATAAGGCTAAGACTTGGTAGTAGAAAAATACCATCTTACTATGGATTGTGGGAAACAATTTGGCTCCAGGGAACTTTCCCTTTTATTCTTTCTGTGACAAAATTTATGGGCAGTTGCACAATTCCAAAGAAAGAAAATCGTCTTTGCAGAATTTAGAGGCAAGGCAAAGAATTATTCTATCAGTTCTAACGCATATGGAATTGAAGATCAGTTGAATGTATGGGTCAATTCTGAATGTCCAGCAAATATAATTACTTGGTTCTCCCATATATGTTGGCTGTTAACCACATCAAGATGCAAAACCCATCAATAAGGATCACTGTAGCCTCACAATACATATTTTCTTTTGGTCATATTTTTCAGTGGTAGCAGGATGAGGGTAACAGTAAATAGATGTGTGGTACAGAAGGGTGCTTGTTAGCTTTCTGCCACCAAAACGATTTCCCTTGCATTAATCCAGCTCTGGTTGATGTTCAGAAATCAATGTTTAATTTAGGGTAAGAAAGTTCACAGCATAATAATTCCTCTCCGTTTGTGTTTTGTCTTTCACTGTTAAACTAAAATAAAAATTGCAATGTTCCAGAGATTCTGTTTTTTACCATATAACTAGGACACCATTACCTAACCGATTGAGCTACCCAATGATTTCTGAGCATATTGCTAACACTTGTAGCAGTTCATGATGGCAAAGAATTTAATCTACTTACCCATCATTAATTATTATTTAATGGTAAATACGTATCAACAGAAACTGTTGTACCTGTGCTTTTTCCAACTCTATGATTAGCTGCCTAATTATTGTTTAGTGACGTTTTAGTATTTTATTCCCTGAAATCTATTTACCATTCTGTTTTCCTATAATTTTTAAATTCTTTATTTAAATATGTCAAAGGGGAGAAAATCACCCTTTTAATTCCATAACAAAGATAATTGCATATGGCTGTTCCAAATGTACATTATTTGCTTTATTATAAAACTAGTGTAGCAAAACTGAATTAGGAAATATCTCTGCTTGACAGAGAGTTAAATATACATAAAACTGTTCAGGAGGTGTGGCTCTCTGAAGGGCTACTTTCTTAGGTTCATACCAGGCTGATGTAGTGATTGTGAATTGTTGCTTTCTTTACACTACTACTGTACTTAATGGAACAAGAGGTCAGAATATTGTAGTAAGATATGAAATTCAACATTCTTTGTGTTTTATTAATTATCAGTATAATGTGATGGTAGGGGTTTTAATAGAATAAATATAAGCCTACTTTCATGGGGGCTTGTTCTCCCACTAATTAGCCTGTTCTATATGCAGTTGTGGCCATTTACAATAATCGAGTATTTTTAAAAATCGTTTACTACAGCTAAGTGAAAATGTGTGTCGTGGTTTAGCCCCACTCGGCAACTAAGCACCACGCAGCCGCTCGCTCACCCTCCCCCTCCCCGGTGGGATGGGGGAGAGAATCGGAAGGGCAAGAGTAAGAAAACCCACGGGTTGAGATAAGAACAGTTTAATAATTGAAATAAAATAATAATAATAGTAATAATAATAATAATGATAATAATAATAATAATAATTGTAATGAAAAGGAGAACGAGAGAGACAAACAAAACCCAGGGAAAAGAAAACAAGTGATGCAACCGCTCACCACCCGCCGACCGACACCCAGCCAGTCCCCGAGCAGCGATCGCTGCCCCCCGGCTAACTCCCCTCGGTTTATATACTGAGCATGACGTCGTATGGTATGGAATAGCCCTTTGGTCAATTTGGATCAACTATCTTGGGCTGTGCCCCCTCCCAACTTCTTGTGCACCTGGCAGAGCATGGGAAGCTGAAAAAGAAAGTCCTTGACTAGCCTAAGCACTACTTAGCAACAACTAAAACATCAGTGTGTTATCAGCATTCTTCTCATGCTAAATCCAAAACACAGCACTATGCTAGCTACTAGGAAGAAAAGTAACTCTAACTCAGCTGAAACCAGGACAATGTGTTAACACCATGGTCAAACTAATAGTAGAAATGAACTCCTAAAATATATATATGGCAACATCTTAATTTTAACTGCTTGTTAGTTTTATAACTAGGAAGTTAATAAGAGCTCAGTAGCAGATACTTTTGTGGTGCTGAATAAAAAAATAGTACAGCCTAGATAACTATTCATAGAAATTAACAGGAGAAAATGGTGAATCTTTAACAGGGCAGTTGAAATTAAAGGTTTTTGAAGAAGATGTGACTATGAGACTGAGAAAACACATTATTGGATGCCTGGCTGACTGAAGTAAGTTTGGGAATTTTTGCTCAGTTCAGTATGTTTCTGCTACTCTTGCTCTATGACAAATGACTGAAATCCAAGCGCAAACATCCTAATCTTTCAAAAGGGAACAGTATCTGATTCTTCAAAGTTTATCAAATCCTACTGCTTATTTATTCTAATGTGCAAATGTTATGTTTATGATCATCCACTGACTGAGTACAAAATAAGCATGACATTGCAATTAAGAGTTTAACCACCTACTTCATGCACAGATGCTGAAAGATAGGAATCTTATTCTCAAACTGAATCTTACTTGAAAAGAAGGAACAGAAGAACATCCAAGCCTGGTGAGTAATGCTAGTTGCATTTTTTGGGAGTAGGAGGTTGTTAGGGGAAATTAACTAAAAAGAAGGAAAGGAAGAAAGTGGAATAAAGGGACAGAACAGGAGCAAAGATTAAAAGGACAGGAGTGGAACAAAGTTGAAGTTGACAGAAACTACAGTGGAGAATTAAGTTGGTACAAAAAGCACATCACCATGGGCAAAAGCAATATATTTGAGGGTGAATTTCCCATGTGAAAATCTAGATGAATAATTTACCTGTTTCTTTCTGACTGGTTCCACAGTGCAGTCTTCCAGTGAGACTACAGGAGAGATGGATGGATACACTAACTGGTTCCCATTGTTCTCCTACTACAGAATCTCATCTAATTTTTAAATTCACACATCAAATTGCCAATTTATGAGGAAATTATGTGTCTGCTCTCGTTTGTTCATTCACGCTCAGTTGTGTGGCACAAACGTGATTGAGGTGCACTCTTAAGTATTTGTGCATTTTGCAGGACCCCATACTTGAGTGCTTGCTTTTACTTCACTTGAAAATGAAAGTACTGTATTAAAGGGAAGCAAATACCTCCTCACCATATAGAACATGAGGAAAGAATATATTAAATGAAACAAAAATACCATATGATAACACAACATAAACCTACCTGAGGAACCATTTGAAAATGGAGAAAGAGAGACTGAAAGCTCTATCCTCAGGCCAGCATTCTTTATAATGCAGACATTATCACAGTGCCTCCTGGACATATTGCTGCAAAGTAGCTACCAAGGCATAGCAAGACCAAAGCTGCACAACAAATGTCAACAAGAAGATCAAAATCCAGTTGTCTAGAAGTCTGAATTTCTGGGGCATCCATCAGACTGCAGAGCCTCCCAGAATTAGTTACACTGTGCTCTTTCTTCCATCAAAAATGGTTACTTAAAAATTTGGCAAATAAATTCATATAAGGGGAAATACATTAAGGGGAAGCAGCCTGGGATTTAGAGGTGCCGGTGGATTTTTCTTCCACCTTTGGTTACAAATTTCCTGTATAAATCATATCACCTCTCTATGAATCTGATACTTTAATTGATAAGATCATTCATCCTATTTCCCTGTCAACATCTGGGGCCTCCTAAGTGATCTGGTACTGCTATAGTCACCACCTTGGGTAAGTAATAATTATCAGTGCCAGTCAGAGTAGATCTCAGGATCTCTTATTCCTCAGCCTCCGGCACATTCCTGAGCCAAAAAACCATGTTGGTAGACTCCCAGAAGAGCAGGATGATCTTTTTATAGCTCTCTTCTAATGATGCCCTTTTAAACAAGATTGCTTTCTTAAATCACCCATAAAGCCATTATGCCTGACTGGAAGACAATTGGAGTGCTTGACTGTTCTGCATGAAGTACGGTACACAACCAGCACACGCAGAGAGTGCACAGTTCATAAACAAAACAGTTAATAAACTCAGGAGAAATTCGCTGTGCATGCAGGTACTCCAGGGCCCATTGGCAGCAGGAGAAATTCAAGCTTTCAGTCAAATCAGAAGTCATTTGTATCAGAATACACTTTGCATTATTCCTCACCAGAGATTTTACTCATGAAAAAAATGGGCCTTCCTAAATAAGCTCGAACCTAACCTGTCAGAAAAGTTACATTCTCTTTTTGGTAGGAAGCAAAGTTTTCCCTTCCCTTTCAGCAAAAGGGAGAGGAAGAGATTTAGCCAGTATTTTGTGTTATACTAACCTGGGCAGGACTGTTATTATATCATGTGCCAGACAGGACATGGAGTCTCATATACATAACTGAAAGAAGCAGTCAATATGTATTTACGTTTATGCTTTAAAAAGAAACGTCTTTCAATACACACTTTATTTCTCTGCAAAGAAATAGAACACTGTGAATGTTACAAAGTAAGTATAAACCACCACATAAAATGAAAAATTTCAGACTATACTAAAAATGACTACATTCAACAGAATTGTTTAGCAGTGTTTTCCAGTGATCCAAATAACAAAAGGGACAGTGAATACCTCTGTTACTGCCTCTTTGAAAAGATGTTGGTTTATGTCAGTTTTGTTATTAACCTTCATGAATTCCCCTGGGACTAAATCTGAAATTTCATCTCATACAAAGAATCCCATACAAAGTTATGAATTTTTGAAAACAGGAGTGTATCACGGAAATTCCTTTTCAGCCTCACAGAATTTCCCGCTAGAGGCTTACCATTCCAAACATATGGAAATTAAGGGTGAACACAACCAGCAACATATGCTATTACAAACAAAATATGGCATAAGGCATACTTTTATTCTTAAAAGTAATATTGATTTCAGAGTAACATACACCCACAAAACAAGCCTGAACCTCTCCATTTTTCTCAGCTTTTCAACTGTAAAAAATCTCTTTCAGGATTCAACTTCGAATAAGAAAAAAATAATAATGGACCCATCCTTTTCAGATATTTTTTGAAAGCACATATTATATTCTTGATTTTGAAGTTAACAACTATAGAGAATGCACTTCAGTGCTTACTAGGAGTTAATCATGCTCACTGCTAAAAGCAGCTAGTAAATAATCTCAAAACACATTGGTTATATATCCTTAATTTCAAGTCTGAAATCACCATGTTTCAGAATTTACATCAGCCTCCCCTTGATCATAGAATCATAGAATCATAGAATCATAGAATCATAGAATCATAGAATCATAGAATCATAGAATCATAGAAT
>VYZW01044527.1:3749-17065 GCA_013401315.1 Balaeniceps rex | reverse complement strand
GGTAGAACTAGAGGTTTTAAATACTTTCTTATGCTACTCTCTGCCCCTCGCCATTTTCTTCTTCTGCTTAAAATATTCAAATGTCAAGAGAGAGTTGATACTAGAAGGAAAAGTCATACTGGATCAGACAAATCAAAAAGAAATGTCTGCATATATGCACATTTTGAGCCAGATTCTCAGTTAGGATTAAAATCAGCTTAGTTCCATAAATTTATACCAGGACATACAGAATAGGTTATACAAGACAACGGACTTGTCTCCCTATCTCTACTCTCCGTCATTACAGATACATTAAGGTTTTGAGCTAAGTGAAGAATGTCAAAGCAGATGTGATTGTTAACAGGGTCCATTCAAGATTTTTAATCAGCAGTTAAAGTCATCAGATGGTACCAGAAAGTACAATCTTACTGATCGTGTCACAAAATAGACAGAAGCAGACTGCTATTAGTTTCGGAGGAGGGAGGATTACTAAAGAGGTAGCTAGTAGAAGTGAGGCAGTATGAACAACATGACTTTCTCTCTGTATTCCATTTCCATTTGGAGCTAATTCAAGAAAAGGGGTAGATCTGTGTGAATTGATCATTGCTGTTAAACTGAACATCCAGAAGGACAGAATTCCTTGCGTGCCATTCTGAGCACGTGCATTCTAGGAGAGACATAAAACAAGGGTACGTCACCTGTTTCTCTTCTACTGAGGTGTTTTCAAGGCCTTAACTACCTGTTCCAGCTTGTATCAGAACAGATTTGAGGTATCATTATAAAGAATACTTAAAAAAAAAATTGGAAAGCCTGTTTTGGACTTATCCTACTTAGTCAGTGAAAAAAAACTTACCAGTTGGCACCAGAGTTAGCATGCAATACGTGTCTCTCCAGTTGTCCAGCTTATGGTGTTGTGACCAGGAAGTTATCCCTAGGCATCAGTACTGATAACGGGGGAAATACATCCCTCTCTGAATGTCTTTGGAGAGGTATCTCTTTTTCATTAATGTTACACCTGAAGGCTGGGTTCCCCAGTCTGTCCCTCACTGAAGTGCTTTAAGTTAAATGATGTAAATATACAATCCTCTACATGTTTACTAACAGAAATAAGTCAGGATTTAAAGAATTAGCCAATCGAAGAGTCACATTGATTTCAATGAGATGGGTTTAGGCTCTAGATAAATATGTTTTGAGGGAAAAATCTACATAAGGAAACATGATTATTTGCATTATGTGAAGAACAGTAACAGAAAAACTACCAAATTCAGAAAATCTGTTTATTAAAATTGAGTAAATGGAGCCCATGAAAAGAGAAATGGACTAACTTGTCAAATACACCGACAAAAGAAAACAGTGACACTAGTCTTATATAGTATAAGTATATACTTATACTAGTTATATATGTATATATATACCAGTTATACATGTATATAGTTAGACTGTCAGCCAGGTTCTAAATACGCTGTGTTCTGCACAGCAGTCCAGGAACAGCAAGAACACCAATTTATTTCATGCTAACCCTTAAGGGCAATCAGAAATATTGGTAACTTTTGAGGAGGCTTCATTACTTATACGCCCAGCATCATCTGGTGACTCTCTCTTAATAAAAATCTATTCTTTCCACAAAAATCAACCAGCCATTTTTCTGATAGATTCTGCTCTTTGGCATGTGCTGCTGAACTGCATGTCAAGTAGGCATTTCATTACATACAGAGAAAGGGGATTTCAATGGTGATTTAGAATAAAGGATAAAGCAGTAAGTTCATTCAATCTTCATTCCTTGTAAAACCCAGAGTCAAAGACAGTTTATTTCTCTGATGAATACGGTCCTCCATTTTGGTTAGTTCTCATACTTACACACAGCTCTGACAAAAGAAAATTGTGGATTTACAATTTTTTTTTTCCAAAATTTAAATGAAGACATTTTATATTCAGAACTAAAGCCTCAGACATCTCTGTTTATCTTCCAAAATACAACTGAGATGAATGTACATACTGCACCATGAGCTGATTTACACTGTAAGTGTTCAAATGCCCCCATGTCAATACAGAGAGCATTAAACCTACAGATTTCTACTGGCACTGATATGCTTTTCATTATGACTTTGGAAATGAGTACCATGGGTTGTTCCTTCAGGAAACTCAGCTTACATTCTATGAACAAATTCTACAAACCACTCAGCTAACTAGGATCTAACTAAAAGTGAAGTCACTAAAAATCTTCAGTTCTCTTTATTGCAGGGGGAAGTGGGAAATTCAAGCTCCACAGAAGACTGCAAAAATGAGTCACTCCAGATGGAGTATATTACATTCCTAACTAAAGAGCACATACAGTACTTCATGATTTTAGTGCTCTTCAACAATCTCACTGGCCATAAACATTATGCTAATGTCTGTTATGGGGAAAATCACTTCTGACAGCGACAGTATATGTTTGGGTGGATAGCAACAGCACCACTCTATGAAGTTTTCTTTTCCTACAGATAGTTCTCCTATTTCTTTGGTTTCCAGAGAAATCCAAAGCATCTGCTGAGAAGCTACTAGATATGAATTACAATGTAAAGCAATAACATGCACATTAAGGTCATTCAGCTATTTTAAGGTGAACCTGAAAGTAACAATGACTGTGAATTATACACTTCACTTTATTTCATTGCTTAAAAGGAGAAATGGGTGATGTTTAGAGAATCCAAAAAAGAATAGCATATCTTTTATTAAAATTGATATTATATATGCACACACATATACAGGCACCCTGAAGCATGTGTGGAACACTCCAGCCATTGCTCCCTGTCTTTTTTTTAAGGGGCAGTCTTTGAATTACAGTAGCTGAGTTATTTAATTTCCATCTAATTTTCAAACCTCCATGTGACTACCTGTGTATTTCTGAGCAATAGGAGAGAATTTAGGCTAACACTCCTGCTGGCAAGTAAAACACCTGCTATGACACCAAAACAAATAAGTTTTTTAGATATTCCTAAAGCAAGGACTCATTTACAGTTTTCAGCTTATTCTTATCACTCCCAGTATGTTATCATGTTGTTCATGTTTAATTTTTTTTTGTTCTTAGTACCCTTTGGTTGACTGTAGAGTTGCTTCTTATTTCTGCAGACATTTCTTACTGAAAAAACTTCACTTTCCCAGTGCTTCCCAGGTTCTTTCTAACTGATAATAGCCTCAATAATTTGGATCACGAATCTGAACTGCAATATGTAGGCAGTATCTGTTCTTGAACAGGATAAAAGGCAGAAAACTTGGGAAATATACTGTCTGACCCTAAACACATCAAACAACAGAGCAAACAATAATTATTTTTTGAACTGATAGAAGTTACTGGCTCAAGCAAGTCAAGGCCAGGTTCAAACAGGACCCATAGTTAAAAATACTGTGGCAAATTACCTGCTGCGCTATGTGGGTTTCATGTCAGTCAAACAAACAGATTTATTTCAGTGTAATCAGGTAGAAAATTTTGCCAAATACCTATGCTAGCAAGGAGAGGATGCTATATTGGTAAATATGTTCCATAATCCCATGACAATCCCATACATTAATTTGTTGACTGAATTGGGAAAAAAAAAACCAACACAGAATTTGAAAAAAAAGTTACTTAAGCAGGAATCAGGATGCAGGTGTTTTCCCAACCAGAACCAACTGTTAAATACAGGCCTGAGTTCTCTCTTGGGCAATGAGACATGTCTTATATGTTCTCTCGGTTTGACTGTAGCCTGGTGATTAAGGCATTTTCTTAATATGTGAGGGACACATTTGAGTCTTATCACAAAGGAATCAATCAAAGCCTAGCTCTACACCTTCTGGGCAAGGATCTTACCCCTTTGGTTGTGATATGCGAGGGGTCACCACCATCATCGGAGGTTAAGCCAAAGAAACTTCTCTCTAGATATGCGAGGAGTCGTCAATCATTTTCCTGCCTTATTTGGAACAGGAATGTTAAAATTTGGGGCACAGATAATCTAAGCTTGGTTATGCTCCACCTTTCTTGTTGAAAATGTTCCAGTTTATATAAATACATGTGAATTACAGCAGAAACATGACATTCACCCACATAAGTATCCCAATGACTAAGTTACAGTTATAATGTCAATCTCCCTTCCTCTTCTCTTGCCCAATTAAATATTACTTTATGCAAACTAGAATAATTTCAGTAAATGAAAACAAGAAACATCTGCCCTTCCATAGTTCACTGATTACGGCATGATCCTAGGAGACCATGAGAAGCATTAGGACACATAGAAGTCTCTCTTTAAAATGTATTTCCACGGTGGTATGTACTACTTTGAGTTTTATCTGCTTACCAGAGACAATATCTCAGCTGAAATTAGCCATTTACATGATTTCTTTTATATGCACAATGATATGCATCAAAAGTAACAATAAGCTTGATTGGTTTGTTCAACCAAATTCAGCACCCTGAGAGTGATGACTATTCCTTCTTGCCTGGTTTCAGTTATAGTTTTCAGCTTTTGTAAAATGGTAAAATCTATCTGATTTCAAGCCAAATTTTGTGAGTAAAACAAATTTAGCCTCACCTGTCATGCTGATCACTCCTCCAGCAGAAAACTCTTGCATGTCCTGACTTGTAGGTAGAATTGACTCCTTATAAAATGTTCTGCTGTACACAAGGACTTAAAGCCACCTTTTAACATCAAGAATTTCTATCTATGTGATTCAGGATTTAAGCATACTGCCAAATATGTTGCCATTTTAATTATGGTTAAATAGACATTTTTAATGAAATATGTTAACTCATTGTCTTAAATTGACAAAATGCAGGAATTATGCACTACTGTTAGAAACATTTTGGTATTACAAAGTGCTAAGAAGTCAGACAACCACTCAAGGGAGCAGACTAAAATAGTGTTTTTTCATCCTTTAATAATTTGGAATAGTTTTATCTAAGAAAATATCCCACTGATTTGAGTGCAAGAAGCTAATTTTGTTTTGAAAGCACCAGACCCCCCACCCCCCCAGAAAAAAAACCACATCAAAAAGACTGGCAGATTATCAGACTCATCTCCAACCAAGATGCCAACTTTTCCCAGAGCTCAACTCCATTTGACATTCACCCCAACAGAGAAGTCAGAAAATGCTACAGAGGAAAGGGAGAGACAGCAACCTCCTAAAGCAGATCTGTCTCTATCCTTTTGCCAGTAGCTCCACTTGCACTCTGCCCTGCCAGCCCCACTTATGCCCTGACCCTGCAAGGTGGCCCATCCATGGTGAGTAGCACAGGGACAACTGATGTACAAGATGGCAAAAACACCACTCCCACCAGCCCTGGAATCCCTGTCCATTTTCTGGTCACGTGGTCCGTTGCGATTGGCTGGCATGACCGGCACTTTGCCTTTGCTCTGGTTTTCATTTTGGCAGGCAGCATCACCTGTGTCTTCAGGTGCTGCGCAAAGGCCCAAGCCTCCCCCAGCCACCCTGTTGGGCTGGGCTCAGGTGCCTCTTGGTCCTGCTCACAGGATCAGGCGGGGCACCCCTTGGTTGCCTCCTTGGAGTTGTCCATGCCCTGCTACCCTCCCTTTTTGATACCCCTTTGCCTTCTTGAAGTTCCCCCACCCCAGAAGTGTCAGGGCTTGTTCTGTAGCCTGGTAAAGTGGGGGCCCTGAAAGTGCCATTTACTTTTGTTTAATTACTTTCTATTCACATTAAAACTTTAACTATTACTTCCATTAGCTCTTATTAAAGAATGTTTTATGGATTTTATACCTATGGTATGGTGTATATTTAATTACAATATCTTTATAAATGCATATATATATATAAAAATACACATATGTAGAAGTGTGTATATATATAATAGCATACCTGTGTTTAAATAAATTATGTATTTATAAATATTTGCACACTCCTTTGTATATATGAATTTCTATATTGTATATAAATTGGGTATAAAAGTATGCATTTTTATATCTGAGCACTTCCTGGGCCAAAGGAAGCAGGCTACCTGACAACATGTGGGTATGGCGGTGTCAAGAAATGGCTGTCAGACCATCACAGAGCAGTATGAAAACACATAGGTTATGATGTTTAACAAAATGGCAGCTCCCTGCCACAAAACAATGGTGCCCTGCACCCTCTCACTTATTATCTTGTGTATCAGTTGTCCCTATACTATTTTGGTGCTATGAACATATGGAAATCTGTACCAGGTGAGCCAAAAAAAGTTGAGGGAGTGAAAGGCAACTGTCTTGAAATAATAATAAAAAGGTAATATACCACATAGAATTTGTATAAATGATAGCTGGTAATCCTGTTTATTTAGAACAGCTATTTCTGTATAATTAATGCCATATAAAGCAAGTTAATTGCTGTCATAACTTCAGAAGTCATTGGAAAACTGTTGCCAGAATCCTTCAAAAAAGACACAGAATTAAAAAGTAATTACCTTTGTGTTGAGTAATTTCCAGGATATTTCTGCCACAGCCATTTAGAGTAAATTCCTCCACAATACTTCTCCTAAAGTACAAATATTTGAAAATTTGGTGATAAACTCAGAAAATTTTGAACTGTTGTGTGTCTTGGACACATGATTTTTGAGTATTTCAGCAAAAATAGTAGATCTGTCCGTGAGATGGGTACAAGGGGGAAAATTAAGTAAACTTATGATTTTGTTCATTATCAAAAGCCCAGACAGTCTTCTCTTTGGCGTGATTTTGATGGAAGGAATTTTTCCATTTTGATGGAAGGGAAAAATTTACTCCAAGGATGTTCTGTGACAAAAATAGCAAAGGTAGGACCCATGTACTGTAGTACGTGGGGAAAAAGCATAAGAAAACTGGAGCAAAGAGATGTGGAGCATCAGAGAAGAGCCTAAACCAGATCTGCAGGGTCTTGAGGTTGAAATATTTAGTGTTAGAAGATTGACCATGATATTGGGCCAGGGAAAAAGGTGCTTGATGGAATTGTGGGCTGGTGTAAGAGACTGAGCCAAGAGACCAGCTTACAAGAAGTGACAGAAGAGTTGGTAACTGTTACTGTCCATTTTTGCCTCCAGAGTTTAGAACTAAATCCAAGACTCCTGAGCCTCAGCATTCATTTGGCATCACTAAACACTTGTCAAATCTATGGGGAAAACACTTGTTCACCAGCAATGATCTGTCAGTTCAAGTACCAGAATTCCACACAATGCCTCTTGCCTTCTGTTCATGGATTAAATATCACCAGAAGACATTCAGGGCTGCAGAAGGGCAAGGTTGGGAAGAAGGAGGACACCCCAACCCCACCCCCAGTTCCTAGAAAATGCATGCATGTTGTGCTAAAAGAATATTCTTAAGTTTAAAAAGTCAAGGGCTCAGAAGTAGGATGGTTCATGCAACCTTAATTTAGCCTTTTAAGCAATGCAAAAGTCATGAACTGCAAGATCACAGACTATTTTTATCCATGAGACATCTTAATCAGGGCAGAAAGTAGACCTGCTCTAAGGAAGAATCAAAGATGTGTGCTGAAGGAGCCTGCTTACAGGACTTTTACTTATTGCAGATTTTGGAAAGAGAAGTAGTAAAGCAGGAGTACAAAAGATGGTCTCATACTTAAGACGGCAAACTTACTCTGGGGAACTGGATCCTACTTTGCTTCTACCACAGGATTCCTACACAACAATGGTTTGGCAGATTATTTTTGGAAAAGCAAGATGTTATATTATGTGCTGTTGTAAGGCTCAAAGAGATTGAAACAAGTAAAAGTTCAAGCACTATATTTATGTATGTTCATAACCCTCATTGCTACCCAGCTGCATATAATCACCTTTTGCTCTTATGCCCCCTGTGCACCCTTTTACCGTTGTATCAAGCAACACTGGGATCCTTTGAAAAAGGTCACATGTCATCACCTCTAGGGTAAACGAAACACATCCAAGTAACCAGACCAGGCGTAAAGTATCATTGCTAGTCCAATCTCTGGTAAATACTGTAGAACATTTGTCCTTTAAAGCACAAGATACAACTAAAACGTTTTCTCTCAGTATTGACAGTTGCCCATACAGGTCAGCCCCTAGGAGTCTCCAGCAGGTTAGCAGATCTGGAGTTAGCAGATTTGTCTTCCAGACAAGCTTCAGGCAGCTTCTGTGCTACACATACAGATAGATGCAGTCTCTATGCCTTAGGGCCTGCATCTGTGTAATGGAATTAATATAATCCTTGTCCTCATACACAAGGTGCCACGGTGAATTAAACGCTTTCTCGTGTGAAGCACTGCAGTACTATGGTAATACAAAAGAGCACCTGAATAAACTTCCAATTGTCCCTTCAGAGAGTGTTTGAACAATGTGTAGTCCACAAGGCATGGCACCGCACGCTGTACAACGTGCACAAAATATCAAATTAAGGGTGTAAGGGCAACATTTATTCTGACATTTCCTACGTTCTGAATTCTGGTCTCTGCAACCTTAATGTTCTTTTAATATTGTTTCTCAGGATAATGCTTTTATAAAAATGCTGTCTAAGTACCCACCCAATAATAACATTTTATTATTTTGTCAATGTCAAAGAAATACTGGGATTTTTGATGCAGCTAACTAATGGGTTTTTAAGTGGACTATATATAGCTCTCTTGAGTATCTTAAACTAAAGAAGAAACTCCATCCTCCTATAAAATTTCATTAAGTCTTCATGGAAACATCTGCGAATACAAATTAAAAAAAAAAAAGAATGTCACTAATATCACCCTCAGATTTTATTCATTTACCCTAGCACCCTTAGGATGTTCTCTTCATTTGCATTAGTCTCAAATATGAATACATGTGTTTTCTGTGAGTCTCATACTGCATTAATTGATTTCAATGAGAACAAGATTTAAAATATTTACATACAGCTGTAGTAGAAAATTTTACTTGTAGTCCTGTCTCAATAGAGCTATGACTGTGAAGATCGTGTTTATGATAAAAATGAAGGGATGAAACAGCTTTTGCATTTCTTGCAATAGCATTAAGATACAGCAAAAGTAATAACTGTCAAGGATTCTGGCTGGTTCATCGACAGCTGCACTTAATTTACCCTTCTGCTAATTAGCAGTGCTTAAAAACCTATCAAATGACACTTGCAATCGACAACATACTCTATGATTATAAACTGATTAAACTCTATGATGTCTCACCCCATTGTAAATACTTCTGTCACCTTTTCCAATTGAAATCAGAATTATTTCCTATGCATGTATGTTGCGTTGTTTTATTGAGCTAAATTTCAACTCCTAAACTCAACTGCAATTGCCCGTTTATTATCATTATCTAGTCAGTACAGCAGTTATTTCTGTTAATGTTTCTATATTTACTAAAGCAGATAGTATGAGTGAGGTTGGCCTGAAGAGAGGAAATAGAGATGCCTTTTTTTGTTAGCAAATGCTTCTTGAAGCACTGTACCATAGCAATAGTACTCCTAGGCTTCCAGTTGCCTATTGCCTAACATCTGCAGACATCTCTCTTAAAACCAGCTGAGACAGAGTCTTTTCAGACAGTTATGAAATGGCCTCAAGCTGCGCCAGAGGAGATTTAGATTAGATATTAGGAAAAACTTTTTCACGGAAAGGGTTGTCAAGCATTGGAACAGGCTGCCCAGGGAAGTGGTCGAGTCACCATCCCTGGAGATACTTAAAAGACAGGTAGACGAGGCGCTTAGAGACACAGTTTAGTAGTGGACAGGTATGGTTGGACTCAATGATCTTAAAGGTCTTTTCCTACCAAATGATTCTATGATTCTATGATTATATGATTGAATGCCAGACACTTTTGGATAGCTTTTACCTTATTCAGAGAAGATTAAATCTAGCCCCTTTGATGAACTTTTCCAATAAGTGTCATGGAACGGTTGAGTTTCAAGGGACTTCTGGAGATCATCTAGTTCAAACCCTTGCTCAGATCAGGGTCAGCTAGAGCCCACTCAAATTTTGAATATCTCCAAAGAGGGGGACTCCTCTCTCTGGGCAACCAGTGATAGTGCTNTCGTGTGAAGCACTGCAGTACTATGGTAATACAAAAGAGCACCTGAATAAACTTCCAATTGTCCCTTCAGAGAGTGTTTGAACAATGTGTAGTCCACAAGGCATGGCACCGCACGCTGTACAACGTGCACAAAATATCAAATTAAGGGTGTAAGGGCAACATTTATTCTGACATTTCCTACGTTCTGAATTCTGGTCTCTGCAACCTTAATGTTCTTTTAATATTGTTTCTCAGGATAATGCTTTTATAAAAATGCTGTCTAAGTACCCACCCAATAATAACATTTTATTATTTTGTCAATGTCAAAGAAATACTGGGATTTTTGATGCAGCTAACTAATGGGTTTTTAAGTGGACTATATATAGCTCTCTTGAGTATCTTAAACTAAAGAAGAAACTCCATCCTCCTATAAAATTTCATTAAGTCTTCATGGAAACATCTGCGAATACAAATTAAAAAAAAAAAAGAATGTCACTAATATCACCCTCAGATTTTATTCATTTACCCTAGCACCCTTAGGATGTTCTCTTCATTTGCATTAGTCTCAAATATGAATACATGTGTTTTCTGTGAGTCTCATACTGCATTAATTGATTTCAATGAGAACAAGATTTAAAATATTTACATACAGCTGTAGTAGAAAATTTTACTTGTAGTCCTGTCTCAATAGAGCTATGACTGTGAAGATCGTGTTTATGATAAAAATGAAGGGATGAAACAGCTTTTGCATTTCTTGCAATAGCATTAAGATACAGCAAAAGTAATAACTGTCAAGGATTCTGGCTGGTTCATCGACAGCTGCACTTAATTTACCCTTCTGCTAATTAGCAGTGCTTAAAAACCTATCAAATGACACTTGCAATCGACAACATACTCTATGATTATAAACTGATTAAACTCTATGATGTCTCACCCCATTGTAAATACTTCTGTCACCTTTTCCAATTGAAATCAGAATTATTTCCTATGCATGTATGTTGCGTTGTTTTATTGAGCTAAATTTCAACTCCTAAACTCAACTGCAATTGCCCGTTTATTATCATTATCTAGTCAGTACAGCAGTTATTTCTGTTAATGTTTCTATATTTACTAAAGCAGATAGTATGAGTGAGGTTGGCCTGAAGAGAGGAAATAGAGATGCCTTTTTTTGTTAGCAAATGCTTCTTGAAGCACTGTACCATAGCAATAGTACTCCTAGGCTTCCAGTTGCCTATTGCCTAACATCTGCAGACATCTCTCTTAAAACCAGCTGAGACAGAGTCTTTTCAGACAGTTATGAAATGGCCTCAAGCTGCGCCAGAGGAGATTTAGATTAGATATTAGGAAAAACTTTTTCACGGAAAGGGTTGTCAAGCATTGGAACAGGCTGCCCAGGGAAGTGGTCGAGTCACCATCCCTGGAGATACTTAAAAGACAGGTAGACGAGGCGCTTAGAGACACAGTTTAGTAGTGGACAGGTATGGTTGGACTCAATGATCTTAAAGGTCTTTTCCTACCAAATGATTCTATGATTCTATGATTATATGATTGAATGCCAGACACTTTTGGATAGCTTTTACCTTATTCAGAGAAGATTAAATCTAGCCCCTTTGATGAACTTTTCCAATAAGTGTCATGGAACGGTTGAGTTTCAAGGGACTTCTGGAGATCATCTAGTTCAAACCCTTGCTCAGATCAGGGTCAGCTAGAGCCCACTCAAATTTTGAATATCTCCAAAGAGGGGGACTCCTCTCTCTGGGCAACCAGTGATAGTGCTTACGGTAAAAAAAGCTTTGCTTATGTTTAAGCAGAATTTCAAATGGATCTCAATGGAAGGTGATGGGTCTCAATACTTTTGAGAACAAAAAATGCCTCAGGCCTCTTGCCTGTGGCTTAAACTCAGGAAAGCATGTAGCTATCTATGTGTTTTGCTTTAAACCAATTGGTTTTTTATTAACGGAAGTTTAACAGAAGGCAGGCTTTTCAAAAATCTCAATAGACGTCTACCCTCGTTTTTAGGTATATAACATGTTCCAGGAATCCAGCTTTCACCAACCTTAAAACCAGAAGGATCTGCCTTTATACAGTGCAATGTAACTTTCACACTCATGTTAATTTGCTGCAGATTAATTTAGTGTGTAGCTGGATAATATAAATATGAATCTTCTGTATCCTAAATTCATAGAATTCAAGCATTTAAATCAAGGAGACATATTCAGAAAAAAATGCTCATTTCTGAATACAGTTTTGGGAATATCACTTTTGTAATGCAAATCTGAGAATAAGCAGATTGAAGGTCAGGTTCTGAATATAATTATGGTCACTATAAATAAATCATGAAGAATATTAATTTGAAGCAAAGGATGCTCATTTCTGATTTAATTTTAAAATCCCCTATGGGCCACATTCTATAAAATTAGTCTTTCATCTCAGAAAAAATCCACAAAAAAATCACTTTGTAAAAATAATTTTAAAAACAGGTAGTTTTTTTCTTTCTACTCCACCTCTATTGCTGCCATTCTTTTTCCTTACACATGTGTGCTTTCGCATGATAGTAAGGGGATTCCAGTTTAGGAAACATAATCTAATCAGGAAATATAAACAGTACTGGTTTACTCAAGACCAATGACAGCTTGCAAAACATTTCAAATAATTAATGTTTATAGTGAACTTTCAGTCAGTGCATGGGTAAAGGTCTTTATAACTACAGCAAAATCCTAAGAAATTGTAATCTATATTGCAAATGCTACTGCAGAAGACAGAATACACAGACAATTGACAATATCTCTTACTGAATTTTAAATTTGTCTGTGCCATATCTGCCTTCCTTTCTACACAACCACTGTCAAAATAGAGGTCACAAGTATTTGCATTGTAAAGGAGTGCTTGAAACGTTTGTAGAGTGGCAAAATAACTGGAGCAAGGCTTTCTATATCCCAGTCCTACTACCTCTACCTTCCTTTTTCACCCCCCAAGGGTCCATCCAGACTGAGATGAATGATTACTGTATGCTGCTTGTTTGGTTGTTCGTTTGACATATAAAAATTCATTCCCTCTTCCCTCTGCCATAAGTCTGCTCTGCAATCATAAAGTGAAATATTTCACTTTATGGGCTAGGTCTTGGGTTTTTTCTAATTAAAGCTGTCTTTTTAGGGCTGTCTTTTGCAATAACTCAGCCAACAATGTCACGATAAGACTGCACAAGATATCACAGTTCTTGTGAAAACACTGGTTTTCTTACTTGAAACTTATCAGCAGAAATTTTTCATCAGTTTAGGAGCTCTGTACTCTTACAGTATCTCATAAATGTCACAGTTAGGTTCTTGCAGAAGGAGCCATAGTGGCAGAGAATGAAGAGTTGTAAGTAGAGTCTATAAAGACACTAGTACTGGTGAAA
>VYZW01044524.1:2301-25974 GCA_013401315.1 Balaeniceps rex | reverse complement strand
GATTCACATCTAAGCACAAGTGCCTGTTGTTTGGTTATCCTTTCAATTAAATGCCCCTCAAAGAAATCTCCTATGGTGATAAAAATCAATGCAAAATGCATTACTCCACATCCCAGCAAAGTAGAGGAAAAGTTTAATGAAACAACATTTGCGCTCATATTGCTACACTCTGCCCTCTGTTAGACCCACAAACTCACTGGAGTTGATGAATTTGCACAGGTCTAATTGCAGGCAGGATGATTTGTCCCGCTCTAGCTTTATAAAGACATTACTAAACTCATCAGAATGCATTACCATATTCTTTATTTTGCTAGTTGCAGTATTTGTTATGGATAATAAAATAAATGATCCATGCCAAATTTGTCCTTTTATTAGTAAACTCCCACTGACTGAGGCTGCCTCTTTTCACTGTTTAAGAGCAAGAGTCATAAACACAGGCTATGTGACTCGTGGTCAGTTGACCTCAATGAACTAAAAGGCAACTGTTCATAGGAAGGAAGAGCCAGCTGCATGAATGAGGACTTGACACCTCAGGCCTTCAGTCATCAGTGCCAACATAAAGTTCTTTCTTCTACCTTCATCCCTCTAGGATCTATTGAAGGCATCAAGGATAATTAACCCTGGCTTACTCTTTTCCAATAAGGTCCTTTTGGTATAAATTGCCAGCTCTCTCTGGTATGTCCAGAGATGAACTTGTCTTATTCAATATCTAGAACTCCCTCTTCACCAGTCTCACCCTTCAATGTGATGTTGCAACACTACCCCTTATCTATATGAGTAGTTAAAAGTCAGTGCCTGTGAAAAAAATTGAAGGCTGAGGATAATCTATGTCTTGCAATAACTGACTGCCAGTTACCCATACTGATTCTAGAGTGTGCAGGTCAACTTTCAGGTGTAGTACCCATCACAGGAGAACAGTAGGACCTAGGCACACTAGAGCACACATCTTTGGCATTTGATAAATAACATTGATTTGCAACAATTCCTCTGATCTTAAAAACAGGAATAGGGTTTTTCAGACTGGTTGGTTTGGTCAGATTTTTTCCAGTGAGCCTGCCACCGTGCGATGTCTGTAGCTGGGCTTTAGACCACCAATATCACACCACAGCTGCCCAAACTATCTAATTTTCTCTCCTTCATCTAGAAATTAGTACAGTTTTCACTCCTTAGAACAGCCATTATTAAACAACATTTGGTGTCAGTATTTGCTTATTAACTCAGACTGTAACCTAATCAACAACATTCATTCCCAACTAGAAGAGGCTGTAAAGGGAAAAGCTAAGCATATGTCTTTCCTTGCTATTGCCTGCTAAAGACTCCTGGCTTATGATATATTTAGATATGCAGTTTTCTATGACTTGTTGAACTTCTATGCACTGAACTCATTTTACATTGTTAAGCAGAGGACATGATATTTTCTCTCTGCTGGCCATTAATTAAGAAATAGGATGACATAGCAAAGGGTTTTTTTAAAAAAACAGGCTATCTACAGGATAGCTTATAATAAGAAATTATTTGAACCAGCCTGATTTCCAGCAGTGCTCAGTGTTCCACAGTTCCCACTGATGTCATTGCAGATTCTAAAAAACCCCAAAGACAGGCTGCTACTTTCAAAAGCTAAAAGCACTTTCCAGTAGCACAGGAATCTAACTTTAGGTGACACTGGTAAAGACCTTGGATCCACGTACTCAGTCTGCAAATTGAAGAATTGATCCTGGAACATGATTATCCATCTAGCACTGGTCACAACAGAATAGTTTCTTTGCTCACTAAAGACTGAAGAAGCAGGGCCTTCTTCAGTTTGACTCCAGCACCCAATAACTTAACTAAGCCAGCAGTGAAAGGGCAGTTCTGACCCAACATTTCCCTCTCTGAGAACAATTGCATCAATCACCACTTTCTAAAACATTGAGAAGTCCAGTACTGGTGCTCACACCCGCAGATGCAATGCAATAAGCAAGTGCTATCAGCAGACTGCCACCTTTAAATATAGGCGATCTCTGTACTTGCCTTTGTGGTTTTGACTTTATTTCCACTGCTGCAAGACCAACCTGAATAGTCTGGTAGTACTTTACAGTCCTCTCCATCCAAACAGGGGTTCATATGACACCACCACTTCTGTAGGACAATGGAAGCTAGAAAAAGAAATAGGAAAGAGAAACAGAATACAATCTTTTTCTGAATACTGTTGGTTTTAGTAGGGAGGTGGTCTTTGTGCTGTTCAATTGTTTGATTATAAAAGGTAGAAACCAACAGTTATTGCTCTAATAGCTTATCACACTGATTGTGTTTGAGCTAAAAATATGGCTAAAAAACTTCACCAGCACACAGAAGGGTAAATGCCATATGCAAATGGTGAAGACAGGCAAGCACCGCCAGACACTGACTCCAATATTTGAATTGACTTCTGGAAGTGCCTTTCTGCCTCCACTGACTACAAAGATGACTTGCCTCCTTCATTTACATGCTTCAGTAAAGTACCTGCTATAAGGCAGAATGAAACTAAGGCTTCTTGTTTAACCCGGATATGCATATGCAAGACTGGACGAAGAAATGCTAGTTTCTCCCTTCACTGGGTGAGAAAATAGAATTACACAGAGATGTAAGCATGTGAGGCCTGTCAGCAAATAGTGCAGATAAGAACATGGAAACCATTGGAAAGCATTAGATTATTAACTAAAAATCTACTTGCAGTTACACTGCCAGTTTTGCAGTATGTTTTGGAAGACTACAGTAGTACACCTTAACTGTGCAAATTTATTAATTTTCTACCCTTAAGCCAATTTCCATTAATAAGACCATGCTTGTAATTTTTACAAATGTAGTCATGACTTTATAATGCTGCTGTCAACAACAGATATACTTTCCCAACCAGCTGCAAACATCTGCATGCATTTCTCAGTTTTGCATTGTTCATGGGATTCACCAAATCCCAGAAAATTATTATGAAATATATCAGTTCATGATCTTACATAATCTAAACTGGATTTCAAAATAAAATATGACTTAAAACGTTGATTTAGTTAGTCTGCATTATGCTACTATGTGCACAAAATATTGAATTGCATGCTTTAAAAGATACCACATCCGAAAGAGGTTAACAAAAATAATTTAGCCTATTTCTTGTAAAGCACTTTTTTTTCCTTTTAATTTCAAGGTAGATTCGCACTTCTGCAACCTTCAAATTAGGGTGACAAGCAGGCAAGCTGACACGAGGATATTGCCGAAACGTTCATTCAATTACTTTTGTTTTGCACTTTCACTCTAAGCCTACGTGAAAAGCACTATGAAAAATGTACTTCTGGAACACCTGTTTGGCTTTAATAAACTATTCTTTCAGTCTCATGAAATTATAAAATAAATGCATGATTCCTTTCACCAGTCATTTAGCTCTTAGATCATTTGCATTGATGCTGATTGATTGTTGACAAAATGGATGAAACTTCATTGTGCTTCCTAGGAGGTGAGGGATCATTTCCACCCCAGACATATGGTCCAGTCATCTATTTTGTATCTCTGCTACTTTGTAAATTTGTTTTTATTTCTATACCACATTTATTTCAGGTAAACATGAGCAAGTCTAGAAGGCCAGATTCAAGAAGACTGAGGGCATGTGCAGAGGTCCCTAAGCAAGCAGAAGATCCTGGTAGCAAGCTAGCTGTCTTCAGAGCTGTGCTTCAAAGCCAGCGAGTCCTCCTGGGAGGCCTGGCTACCACATTACACAGCTCTGCACAGTGCTGTTGTGAGCGTGGATGCGGTGATGTGCTGCAACTTTGGCTGCACTCTGACATGTGAACATGCTTTCATATATTTAGTGCTACCCTAAAAACGTGAGTTCAACTTCAGACCTTCAAAACCACCTCTCACTCACCTGTCTCCTGCAGGTACCTAGAATTCCTTGTGCCTCAGTTAGTCTGACAACTGCTTAGATCCAACCTTTTCCATATTGGTTTGGGTGCAATATGTTTTGAGACCACAGAAAATGCACCAAACATGGTAGGTTTTATTTATCTATACAACCTGCATCAATCTGCTCCTAACACCTGATTAAAGAAAAAAAGGCATTAGTTGACTAGCCAAAAGTGCAGCACAGGAGGGGGTTCACACACCATTCTTGACCATTTGTGTCCATGCAGCTTCCTGGTCCATGTGGACTGTGTAGAACTGAAGATAGTGAAACTGGCCCGTTATCTCCAGCAGTACCATCTTCCATTAAAACAAGCACAGATGTGAGCGGGAAACATTGCTGAGTCAATCTGTAACTCAGACAAGATCCACAAGCTCTTCAATAGACTGCATGTTTCACCTTCCATTCATCTCTTGTTTAGACACTTTCATAGAAAGCGACTCCTACCCTTCTGTTGACTGATTTCTATTCTGTGCAGATACTTCTCCTCAGACTAATGGCAACACTTTGAAATACTTAATACAGATCTCATTCCATTAGCTTCCAGAAAATCCCCGATTCTTTGCTGTAGCTACCCACTAATTCTTACATCCATTTTACGTCCAATTTCTCTGTAGTTGTAATGCCCACTCTGCTGATCTATATGTCCTAACTGGCTGTAGCTGTTTGTGTCACACACACCCCTGAGATTAGTCCATTAAAATTCTCCATCAGAGCCTTAGGCTCACCTTCATAGGCTAGAGTTCTTTAACTATCGTTGTCCCTGTAACTGTGCGACTCACTGGAGGATATAAAGGCTTCCTCTTCTTTTCAGATTGAGGCACTCTTGGAAAGGTTTCAACAGATAACTTTTCTAAGAAATGAGAGAAGCTATGTCACTCTTGTACACAACCATCCTCATGAAGGGAAAGGAGACTGCTTTGGTTTGACATTAGCCAGCTGATTTGCTGGAAATCAGCCAGAAACCAGCCAGAAACCCTGCCAGAAATAAATCTTCTGCTGACATCGATCCCTAGATAACCTGACTCCATGGAAACAGTAGGTTCATAGAGAATAAAGCCAAAAGGTGTCAATACATCATCTCATCTTGTCTCACGTAATTCATTGTGTTGTGCCCCAGTTGCGTTTGGCTACACGGTGTCTTCCAAACCAATCTGGAAGAGGTGAAGAAAGAAACTTCTCCCATTGTCAATTTTTCTGATAGTTAAACAATCTCAGCATGAAACACACAGCGTTAGTTTTCTTCCTCTTCCCGCCTCTTCTGTTGTGTTTTTTTCTCCTACATTACAGCACCTGTTAGTAATCATTTTCCCCCTGTGAAGGTACTGAACGTGCTGCAATTCAGTAACTTTTCAATCTTCTGCCTGATAAGCTGAGCTGATTGAACTTCTTCAGTTTCGTACCACAATGTATTTGTCTTTATTAATGCAGTTATTTCAAACAGGTTCAACTTCCTGTGAGTAGGACTATGCCATGTGACTGCCTTGGGCTTGTCATTAATTAATCCTCTGCCCCACCAGATGAAATCCATGCATGTTTTTGTCAGGAGATATTCTATATTTGCTTTTGGGTCACTGCTGAAAACGTTGCAGAGTGTCAGGTGTAGATCTAAGCACCGTGAAATATCAGTAGGTATGTGCCGTTTGACTACCACTTCCCACTGATGACTCTGTGGAGGGATATGTTTTTGAGATATGCTAGGTAGCTGACACTGAGCAGTGCGCACAATGGCATATGGTTCACAATTGAATAGCTTACAAAAAGTAAGACTTAAATCCTCAAATGTATTTAGTAACCAAATCTTCATTTGAATAAATTATACATTATCTTCCAAGGTAACTTGGAAACATGGGCTTACATGCAGAAATTACCTGTACTAGTCTTGAAAGCTCCTCAGGAAATTAAATCAGTTGTGTCTGGCAAATCTCTTCTCAGAAAGCCACATAAACTCTTGTGACCTGTACCCCAGGAATTCCTTGCTAATTGGATACCATATCACCCTCTCAGTTATTCGCACAGGACTGAGATCAGCCTCAGCTATCCCTAAGTATGTAGACCATGCTGCCTACCCTCTCAAAATTGACACAATAGTAGTGCTCTTTCAGAATACCCCAAGTATTCTGAAATACGTTGTGAATTACAACAACTGATCAGAGATCTATTAGCCAGCTTGTTAGGACTCCAAACTACCCAGGGTCAGAATTAAAATTAAAAAAAAAAAAAAAGTTTAATCCCAGTAGAGGTTGGTTAGCACCTTCTTTAGTTAACAGTGTTAGAAAGTACCTCCCCATCCTGTTTCTTACCTAAAGGAGAACTGTGATACTGATCCACCTCAGAATTAACAATGTCAATATTTCATGCATTATGGGCCAATTTTTTTTTGAAGGATTTCTGTTTGTTCTACTTGAACAAGCAAATTCATATTGTCTTTAGTCTGGACAAATACAGATGTCTTTCCTACTCTACTGGATTAAGCTTTCTTCCATATAAGTTTTCAGTACACTATTCATTCTACTGTAATTTCCTTTTTTTCTTTGAATACTGACACAGCATTAGCATCCTTTTGAATTCTCAAGTATTCTGAAATCCATTCAAAAACAGTGGGAGGGAAATCTTCTCAGCTATTTCTTCTTTTATCTATTTCTTATGTATTGATTTTTTGTTTTCTTGTTTCTATATGCTCTCTTCCCTTCAGTCTGGAACCCAGATGGGCTTTTAGCCAAAATTGTCCTTTTTCTTCATTGCAGCTCTTTGGTCCTACAGAAAATTCTTAAACAATTCTTTAGTCCCATTCACATTTTTTTCCAATCTGAGTGTTTCTTCATAAATTCTAGGACTAACAGAATTGCCTGGATGGAAGAAGATCTGGCTAGTGATGATTTACTTAGAGGCATTTAACGTACTTCGCTAAGATAGCTACTCTACAGACAAAAGTTATTAATGTTTTATCTTCTTGGCAGTAGCTGTTAGATGAGCTGGAGGTAGTTACTCAAGGATGTTTATTTCCATAAAGAAAATGGGTATAAACAAAATCTCATGACGACTTTAAATGTAATTTAGTCATTGACAGAAGAATGGGTTGACCTTCGCTAAGCAAAATTTGCTACAGCTGCAGTCAAGTAGTATAGCTACAGCTCAAGGCAGGGTATACAGGCTGTGTGGTATGTCCTCTCTGCATATTTAAATACTTTCTTTCATATGCTCTGCTTTTTTCTGAGTTTGGTGGCTCAATTTATCTACAGCAACATTCTCAAAGTATCAGATGTGCCTGTGCTTGGAAGCTCAAATAACCCCCACGAAAATGAGGTGTGCAATGTGTGCAGAAGAACTAGCCTTGCTTTTTATGTTTGCCAATGCTTATCAATAGCTTTCACAACTAAGTTCAAATATGCAAATGACAGAGTTTCTTGTTGGATACATGCAAAATGCAATTGTCTAAGTAAGTGTGTTATCATGGGCAAAGGCTAAAAAATATCCTGACCCAAAGAGTTCTTGCCCTGTACTCTCATCTAGGCTATGACAAGTGATTTTTCTGTGCTTGTAAAAATGCTAGGAAGATCTCAGTCTATAACAAACATTGATTTTCACCTTTATATCCTACTTTTTAAATGAAGTACTTTGACTTCTCCTACTACTGATATTTAAAGTTTCTGAGATGAAAGACACTATAGAAATGCAAAGCACTCTATAAATGTTAGTTAGGCCCCACAACACAGTATTACTGCACAGCATGGAAAAGGACTGACTTATAGCAATCAAGGCACTTAAGACTTTCACTTTATGTATTGGCAAGATTTAACAAGCTTTTACTTTCCTTTCTGCACCACTTCAACACCTTTTCCTTGGAACTCACCTGGATATCTATCATTTCTTCTCTAACACCAAAGTACTTAGTTTCCTCCTTAGCACATACCATGAGAAAAAATGCCACTTCTATGTGTAGGTGTATGCCTGAATGTAATTATGCAAACATCCATTCTGACTTGGCTCAAATAGGGGGCTTTCCTGTAGCTGTGAATATTGGTACACGTATTCACTACCTCTTTGAGCAGGGTTTAGCCTTAAGATATAGTGCTGCTCCAATAAACTGCTGCTTTAAATCTGACCTTGTGTAAAATTCTTTAGCATCTGTCAACCTATTTCAAAATGTAAATATCCAGCTGGCCTATGACTGTATCCTAAAAAACATGATGATGGACTTTATAAGCCTATTTCATGGCCTATATATACAAAAAGGCACAATGCCCAATATCCATCAACAAGCAGCTCTGTTTGATGAACTAGGCTCTACCCCCCACCCAAATTAACAAACAAGCTGTCACTGAAACCCAGTGGGATCTAGGTCAGGAAACCCATATGCCGCAAGACTGAGAAAACTAAGGAAAAAACACCCAACTAAATTACAAACCTGTAAAATACTAAAACCAGATGTATAAGTTTCAAATACGAAAGGCTTATTTTAATTTGATTACAACTTACTGGGGAAAAAAATCCAAATAGGTTATAGCAGAAAGCTGCTCAAATGTCAAGTTCGAGTCCAGAACAGAATGGTAAGTACAGTTTGTCTAGACTTTGCCAAAGTCACAGACCTTTGCAGTCTTCCATATTCTGTGAGAATCTATTTCTTGCAGTAGTCTTAATCTCTCACGCAGCATCTACAGCCTATGACCAGTGATATGCTTGCCTGGCCTAAAGAAAAGCTAGAGTCAACTCTTGCTTTCCTGGGTTGTTAATGCTAAACCAGAAATCAGACCTTCATTTTAAAATAGCAAGGAGAAGCAGACTTCTGTAAAATCATCATGCAGATCTTGAGAAAATTAGTTGTAATTATTTAATTATATAACCATCCATTTGTTTGGTCAAGAAAGGAAAACATAATTACATTCCAATAACTTTATAAAGGCTTGTACTCTGCATAGAACATGAAATACCATCCCATTTACTCTGTTCCAATGGTCTTTTTGGAGCTGCTCAAGAACAACTGAAACATGCAAAACCCTGAAAAGTTCACAGGCAGCTGATTTCACCCTATTTACTATTGTTTTCCAGCATGACTTGCACAGAGATATTTTCCTTTTGAGTGTGTGTAGAAGAGACTAAAATCCAAACAGAACATATTTTCTAAATCAAAATAGAACTGCTATAAAAACTACTAAGCACTAGCCTATTTTTACCAAGAATTCCTATAGGTAAAAGAAACTTTCTATGTACAACTAAAAATTGTGCAGTCTGACGCAACAGGTGGGTGGTACTTTCTGGACACATACTCAATGAATGTGAACTACATTGTTTTCTCATTTTGTCCAAACACAGTTTAGCACATAAGTAATTTGAGGGTGGTCAGTCACTGGAACAGGCTCCCCAGGGAAACGGTCACAGCACCAAGACTGTCAGACTTCAAGGAGCATCTGGACAACGCTCTTAGTCATATGATTTAATTTTAGGTGGTCCTGCAAGGAGCAGGGATTTGGACTCGATGATCCTTATGGGTCCCTTCCAACTTGAAAGATTCTATGATTCTATGATTTGAGGTAGGAACTACAGGTACCAACCACTATGTGCATGCCATGCATGACCGACAGCACAGAGATAATTGCTACCCTACTGTAAATTATAAGGTCTGAAGTTCAAAGAAAACACTTTAAAAGGATACTACAAGCCAATTGCTCTATAAGCCTTTTCTTTTGTTTAGAAAAGTAACTCTGTGCTTCAGACATGTCCTTCCCTTTAAGCTCAGTGCAAAATATAGGCAAATTAAACAGCCCTGCATTCACTAAAAAGGTGCTGGAAAAGAAAATGAAATGTCTGTATCAGACTGAAATACGCAAATTCAAGACATAAACTGTTTCTGGCTTCCACAGTGTAGAAGCCTACTGAAGGATATATATAGAGTGGGAGAAAACACATCTAATCCTGAGGCTAAGGAAAGATAGTTATAGTTTCTGTGCTACAGCAACTCAATAACACTGACTGTACACCCATATGCTTGCAAAAATAAGTGAAGCATGTTAAAGCATTACCCTAAGGGGTGAGGGGGAATCAAAGGCTTCCACTTTAGAAACCAAAATCTTATATTCATAATATTTTGTCATATTTAATTTCAACTATACTTGAAGGAAAAACAGCTACTAAATTCTTTCAGCAACTATTTGCATTGACAAACTGAATTAAGCTTCTATGGTATCATGCATTTATATCTTTCTATCATGGAAAGACAGTGTCACCTTTGCAATCCTTAAGCAAATTTAAAACAATGCCTGACTTTTATTATCTATTGTATGTAGAAGTATTTCTGTTGTTTGATGTGTCACCTAAAAATACAGAAGGTATTTCTGATTTGACAAGAAAACTACTTAACAAATTGCACAGTTAAAGTTGATNAAAAAAAAAAAAAAAAAAAGAAAAATCTACTTTCTTAAATAAGAGGTTCTCAAAAGAGATAATAGGTTAAAAAAAATCAAGACATCGCATGTATTTAGAGTTTTACATTTAAAACTAAATATCTCTGAATGTTAGATTAAAAATTGGGTTTTGAAGCTTTTGTTTTATATTTGACTTGTAATGGTTGTAGTTTTGTGTGAAAAAGAATGAAAACAGAAGGGTCTTGCTTATGAATTAATGAAATGGGGCATCTGGTAACTTTTAGACCTTTTCTTAAAAATCAAAAACAAAAAACCAACCAAACAAACAAACAAAAAAACAAACAACAAACACACCTCTGTCTTGGAGTAACTGTTTACTAAGTTAACAAGAGCAGCAGCCTGCCCAGAGAATAGACTCTGCTGGTGGGAAAAGAGAGAAGGGTAACCCACAATTTCTGAACTGCTGGTAAGCCAGAGAGGAAAATGGTAGGGATGAGGTGCAGAGTGAACCTCAGGGAGGCAAGTTTTATATAGCCTCAGAATGCCCGGTCAACATTACAGTCAAGGTAAGATTTTAGCTTTAGCGTATGTAGTCAACTTAATTTTGAATAAGTTATACTGCTAAAAGCATAGGGATGGAAACATTGAGCTCTGTAAGGATTTCAACATCTACCCAGGAAGGTGATGGACTAAGGCAACTGTACAACATTTCTGTCATCAGGTAGGTGACTGAGCTCAGACACTGTATCCTGTGCAGCAGTATGCTTGCTCTGCTCTCCAAACTCTAATGTATTTGGGGTCACAACACATGAAAATGAATAGACATGGGACATCATTATAGCACTGATGTCCAGCATACGAGACCATTAGGCACGTAAGATGGTAAAACATCAAAATCAGATGTCCCAGCACTATCTGCACACCCAGTCTCAGGGCTGCATTTATTATCCAGTGACTTTTTAGCCAAGTTACTAAGTCTAAAGACAACTGGAAGGGTTAATATCATAAGCTTGAATTTCTTGGCTTATGCTGTTTTCAGACTAGTTTTAAAGGAGAATTCTTCCGTGAAAAAAAATTAAGAAGTTTTATTGGCACAGACATGAAATGGACGAGTACATATATTAAGAGGATTAATTACACCCAGATTTATGCACAGACTCATTATCATCAATGCACAGAGATGTTTCCAAAATTAACAAAAGGAGGATTATGCTTTTGAGGCAGTGGGAAGTCAAACAATCAAGGAGACTAAACTTCTCAAACAATCTTAATGAACCATGAGTGAGCAGCAGACTGCTTACCTTCCACGCACGATGGCTGAGCCCTTGTCGTACCAGCCACCTGCCCCGGGAAGCAGGAGCACTTGACTGTTTGTGATCGTTCTTCAATGCGGTTCTTATTGCAGCAACGATGCACTGCCACAACTTCGCATGTCCCTTGCTTGACTTGGTGCTGGCCTAATAATTGCGGAGGTAAGTGATGGAGAGCAAAACGAAACATCAGTGCATAAAGAAAAGGCCGGTTTGTACAGTCCTACAAGATACTGAATCTCTCGAACACCAGTTTAAACACCAGGAAGATGAAGGGGCAAAGCACCTTGTAGGATCTGGCTTATTCCCCCAGTTAGATTAGTTCATCATAACAAGTCAATTTTTCAGTCTATCTTCCTTGTCCCTTACAAAGCCATAGGCAGAAAAGGAGATAGGGGTAGTCAATTAGATGGATTAGACAAGATGACATGCAGAGAAAGAACACACTCCTCCTTCCTTTGGCTTCCTGTCTTGCATTAGGTTTTATATTTAATTGTTTCCCTTCATAAATGGACACAATAGATAATATGGATAATATTTAATGCAAGGGAGACATCTTAAGTAGTAGGGAAACTTTCTAACATAACAACATTTAAGCACCGTTTGCTATGCCTATCATTGCAGGTAGGCTGAGAACAAGGTAGGCTGAAAAGCTGTTATAGATAGTCAAGTTTTGTCAAAAAAAAAAAACAAAACACACAACTATATGGATTTCTTGAGTCCCCTCCCAGCCCATTTTGAACAAACCTGTGATAGATATTCTATCCTATTGCTTTCCTCTCAAGTGCCTTTCCTCCCAGTTCAGTCCCCTATTTCTCTGAGTTTACTTTTCTCTTCCTCTCCTTTCCTTGCTCCTGCCTTCGCATCCGCTGCTCCTTGCACCTGACTTTTCCTCCACTGCCAAACTTACTCTCCTGCCCTGCCTAAAACCCTTACTCCGAAATCCCACTTCACAAAACCCCCCTCCTGTTTGCGTAAGTCATTTCCATGTCCTCACTTTCCTGAGCAGCCTTCAAGTGCTTCATCTTGCATTTGTCTTGTCTTATTGAGAGTAGAGCCTTGGATGGCTCTTATCTGTGTTTGTAAAGCACCTTGTAAATTAACAGCACTACAGAACAGGGTGGGTTTTTTAATAAGTGAGCTAGACAGAGAGACAACGCTGAGAATAATAAAAATATTCACCATCAAAGCAATACAGGCTCCTTATATGAGAAGAGACTGCGTACAGATATTGGTGTAGGTGTGTGTAATATCAAAGGTACAACAGACTAAAGAAAGGAAGGTGAAGGGGAGATCACTCTTCAGAAACAGACAATCCTCCAAGCAGCAAGCCTGGAGGATTGTCCTGTTTTCTACTCACTCCATGCTTGCCCTGTTGGTTTTGTTTTGTTTTGTTTTACAGTATATGTTACTAACTAATACCAGAGACAGGATTTTGAGATGGAGAACACCTTGGTCTGATGCAGTATGTCCAGGCTTACATCCTTGTAGATGAAATCTTATAGAGTGATTAAGATCACTGTACTTTTGGGGCAGAAATTTTTATGAGTTGATTAAGTAGGAAATCTTAACCTTCAAAAAGAGTTAGCAATGCAATTTAGGCTTCTAAGGGGGTTTTGAGAGAGAGAGAGAGAGCGCGCATTCAAATTTTTATATATAACTTTTTAAAAGGTTGGCTTTGCAATGTTCCTTTGCTGCGTATGTTTTGGTTTCACAAGTATTTCAAGCACAGCTAAAGCACCATCTGACTTTTGTTGCCAAATTTGTATTCACAACCACCTCAATGGACAAGAAACCATGTATATGCAATCCTGGAAAGGAAATTTAGTCTTCTATCTGTGCAACTCAACATGTAAAAAGATATTATATATACAGAGATGTTGTTTAGTTTTTTCCTGAGGAAAAATGTACGCTGTACTTTTAAGCAAAATATGCTACAGCAGAAAAATGCATAATGTATTTTACAGAAAGTTGGAAAAATGTTGAAGACAGCGTAAAAGTATCTTACTTCGCTACTGTAATAAGTTTATTGGCAGAGTGTGAATTTTCATGCAAGTACCTAATACCCATATCATAATAAACATGAAAAAAACGAGAACAGCTACCAACTTATAGGACAGTAGCTTCTCTGTAAGTCAATATGGAAAATAAATGCACAAATAGAGAAATTAAATTGGCCATGCCACTTCATTCCGAAGTATTGTTTTACAAAAGACCTTGCATGACAATGTTTGGAGATAATAAGCAGATGGCCAGGGGTTCTGACAGAAAAGACTTTGTAAAATGAGGTTGTTAATTTAAGAGAGTATATTTATTTATTTATTAGATCTCCAGCCTGAGTCAAAACTCTTTGGAGTAAACAGGGAAAATTTCCATCGGTTTCCTGCAGTGCTTACAGTGGTGGTCTTGCATTCACTGGAGTCAACAACAAAATTTCTATTGACTTCAGGAGAGCAAGGTCACAGTCTGGACTGTCTCTTGAGAAGGAGATTTTATAAGGGAGGGAAGAAAAAGCAAAAATTTGGAACTGCTCAGGCCAGATACTTGAGTTCGCCATGTATCTCATGTGAAAGACAAAGCAGCCAGGTCTTCTTTTTAATTAAAGTCATTATTCACCAGACATCAGATGCCAAGATAAGAGTAGAAGCCATTTTTTCAGAAGGTACATCATAAGGATGGACTAGATCCAGCTCCAATGATCAATATGTAGCTGAAAGAATGTCTATTTTCCAAGCTCAAATCCCGCTGCCTGTAGGTGAACAGTCCTCTTAAGTCAATACCAAAATAAATCAAACAGGTTGGTCCTGAGCATACAGTCCAAAAACCTGGGGCTCGCTTCCAATTATCTTGTTTGAGTTTTATAGCAGTGACAGTGCTCCCCTGAAGTGCCAGGGGTCAACAGGCACACAGATGTTTGCAGAAGGCAAAATTAAGTTACCTCATGAATGCATCCTTTGGTTTAGTAGCTGTTTCACTGTACACTTATTCATGCTTCGTAGCTACACAAGCAGGTAAGAGAAGATATCCCCTCCTTGTCTGCTGGCAGGGGTAGGATGCTAAGGTTTGAAAGTACTGCTGCCATGCAAAGGAAGACAGCATTCTCCTCCCTTGTCCCTAGTGCGCAGATCTTATGGAGTATAACAGTGAAAGGTACCAAAAAGCCAAAGACATCTGCATGCATCATTTGCATTAATTGGATTGCCCTTGTAATAGTCTTTCCCCTCCTACATATTCACATCTATATTTCCTCCTGCTTGTTCACCCACATCTTAACACTTTTTATTCTGTTGAACACCATACGCATTTCTTCTTAATATTCAGACACATCTGTGAACAGGTGCTGAACAAATGTTAAGTGTTAACATGCTAGCTTTCTGTACCGCATTTGTCAGTGTTCAGTAATCTAGAGGACAAGCACTCAGTTTGCAGAGTGGCTTTCAGATTTAAGAACACTCACAGAATATATTAAAAACTAACCATCAACTCAGTCTATTCTCTGCCTAGATCTACTGAAACTTGTTGTATCTACATTCAGGTGCCCAAAGGCAGCAAAAAGAAAGAATATAAGAATACTCTCCTGCACATTTTCATCTCCATCTTGCACTAGATAAAACTTCATCTCAGGTTTAAAGTTCATTTAAGGTACAGCTGAGAGCACAATGACAGAAAAACTCACTAACAGCCTTAAAATATTTTATAATCAATGGATTCTCAAGGAAGCCAAGGCATTAGAGGAGCAGGGACTGAAGAATTTTTAAAGTGTGAAGATCACAGCAAGTGAATTCTATGCCAGACACATCAGGAAAGCCTTTTCGGGGAGAACTGCAATGAGAGATAGGGAGAAAGCCAGGCTCTGGAGAGCAAAGGCCCTTTGGGCTCACTTATAAAAAGCCCATAAATTCATAGCTCTTCACCTGTAAACCCATTCAGATCTGCAACCTAAGGGCTGTCAATATTTGCCGTTCAAATTCAGTTACATCTTCACATTTAAATAAGAAAACTCTCCAAGGAGAGATACATTTTATCAGCAACAGTACCAGAGAAAGGTTCCTGTCGTGGAACACCTTCCGCATACCGAAGAGGGGATGTCTGCCAGCCAGGCACTGTGAAGAACAGAGGATGAATGTTGAAAACTATGGGGCTCTGGGTTACCTCTGCTCAGGAGTTTGGCACATGTGTTGCTCTCCATATCCTAATTTCTTTACAGCTTATCTTCCCTAGAAATACCAATGTTATTCAAGTTCATGAAGGACACTTTCCCTATCTCTCCATACAGGGCACAGACATAATGGTGTATGGCTCGCTAACGGAAGTGACCTCCAGTACACTCCTTGCTATGAATTGTGCTGCCTTTCATAATGAGATACCTACAGATAACAACAGCCTCCAGGTGCCCATGTCCAGAATGACCTCATGGACTGGCCACTCAAAGGCTCTGTGACCATTTCTTTGTTATCTGTGGGCTTTCCAGTCCAGAAGATGGTAGACTATGTAGAGCTGCTAGGCAGCCTTGACAGTTTTCAGAGAAGGCAGTCATCATCTCTGAAGAGAAGAAAGGACAAACTAGGAAGTTATTAGGCTTGCACATTACAAGCCAGCACGAGTGTTTTGAGTACAGCTGACTGAATAATGACCACTGAACTGTTTATTCTCAGTTTAATAAATTTTTCCAACTGACATATTTGAAAATACCTTAGTTTCACTTTCTTCATAGAAGTCAGGGGGCAGATATGCAATTAATGCTTCTAAAACTCTTTGAAATCCTCAAATGAAAAGAGGTAAATACAATTATTGTTAATAAAATATCAAACATCACAGTGAGGTACTTCAAAACTACATGGAAAATATCAAAGAAAGACGAAGGCTTTCAGAAGGTTGCTAGCCAATTCTGTCCACATCCATTTCATCTTTGACTAATCCTAATCACTTCCAAGGAGTACTCTCTCAAGGCAATATACATGCAGGCAGCATGCCTTTATCAGAAATCCTGAATAACCTCCTCTTTTTCTAATTTCTTAGCTAAGAAGCATATGGAAAAGACACATTTAAAGGGAATTTTTATCTCTGTTTCATAAGCCACCCTCTTTGATGAGGAAAGCAACTAGTACTGTGGAGAACAGCACATCTAAACAGTAGGACAATATGACCCTAGCTCAGCACATTCTTCAGTAAGCCTCAAAACCAGCAAGCTTGGTCTGCACAAAATCAACTGCATCGTTTATTTGAAGGGTAAGAGGATGTCTGTCAATATGGAGAAGAATGGCTATGGAGACAACAGTATGAGAAACAAGTGAGTTTAAAAGTCAGCACTGATGCTGTTTGGAAGAGGAAAGCCCTCTAAAAAGCTTGGTGCCAGTTCATCATCTATTCCACCTTCATCTCATGCTGGCTTTTGCTTACAAATATATAAACACACAGAAGCACACACCAAGAGGCAAATATTCTTAGAAAAACACATATATTAAAGGAAATAACGTTTGCTGTTTTCACAATTTTTTACCAAACATATTTATGAGAACCTCTCCAGCTCATGGGGTGGGGGGGGGCAAGGGGGAGAAGGGGTGTTTCTAAAGATGACACCTCTTCTCAAGAGAAGAAGCTAAAAGTCACTTGGAATGTAAAATTAACACACCATCTTCTAGGCTGAGAATTTCAGCACAGCTTTTCTCTACTATCATTCCATCAGCCACTGGATTTTTTCATAATAATTTCATATTCATGTCAAGGTCCTGACTTAGATGCTCTCCTTCCTCAAGGATACACAATATTTTTATATATATATATATACACACACACACAGTTTCTCATGAATTGCCTCTGCATATACAATTCAGTCCAGTTTCACTTGTAAAGTTTTACCTTTTCACTTGTTGGCAGTAAGGGACTGTTCAGAGATAGTCCAGAACTGCCACAAAAGGCCAGTTCAACTGCTCTATGGATAAATAGACAAATATATTTCCATAATCACCTGCACATGATAATAGGCAAAGTAAGATGTAGCACACACACACAAAAAAAAAAAAGGGAGCAGGGAATCCAGTTTGCTACCCATTACTCTCGCATTCCTCAAATACATAGCGGTATTGTGATTACCAGAGCTAACATCTGTAACAAAACAAGCAAGCAAAGATACAACGATCTCCCAGATGAACAAATTGAGGTTGATGCTCACACTATGTGCAGGTTTCAAACCAAAGAGTTTATCATGGCCCATAAAGTTACAGCCTTTGTTCCAATCAAGACATTTGTGCTTCATCAGTTGTGGAAGCCAGTAGTACGGCATGTGCAAAATCACAATCAGCATTTTAACTGAATAACCAGGGAACCAGCACTGAACTACCTTAACTTGTTTTGGGCAAGAAGTGACACCCGAGGAAAACAACAACTCTCAAAACAAGCAACTAATTTGAGAGGAACCCTAGGGGTACAGTAGATCTAGATATGTATTTGAAAAAAAGGTGAGTGACCTCAAACCCTGATAATGAGACCCAAAAAGTTAATGAAATCAAAAGCATAACCTTTCAGTGCAGGTGGAGGAACATGCTGACACAGCTGGAGAGAATCATGTAATACAGTGAATTCTTTGGCACATGTCAGAGGTCACATCCATATGGAGATTAAAGTCCCCTGGAATAAGTAGCATAGGTGACCTTAGAGCAGGCACAAGCACTGAGACTTCTCCAAGGAATGAAGCATTAAATCTGAGTGGTCGATAAATCAAAACAGCCGAGACGAAAGTACGTCCTGCAAACTGGGGAGGGAGGAGGGAAAAGTCGGTGCAAATGAAAAGAAAGGTGGATGAAGAGTGACCTGGAAGCAAAAACAAATTAAAACATGAGCCTCTCTACCTGCTGGGGTGCTACGCTGAAGTTAATCAATAAGGACTGCCTTTCAGCCAGGCAGTAATATTCATCCTGGTTCAAGCACACGAATCACTTGTACAAATGAAATCTAAGAGCATAAAACCTCATAAAGTACCCCGGAGTAAAGGGGTGCTAATCATTTCCTGCGGGGAAACTTTCTACTGTATGGCTATTTTAGGTGAGGCAGAGAAGAAAATACAAGGGAAAGATTTGGTTTTCCATCATAACTTGTAGCAAATGAGCAACATTGTGCTCTGTAATATAGAAGTATTTCCCACATGTCCCATTAACATTCACTCTCGCTATTACATGCGAACCACTCTTTTTCTCTCATTTGTTCCTTCCTTCACAAATTTATCATGAGAGAAAGGGAAAAAGAATGAAACCAGTTCCCTAGAGAGATTTCTGCTTGCCTGAAGAAAGCAGGTACACACACATCCATATAGGCCAGGCTTATGGTTATTCACCAGTTTGTAAGCAAAAACTAAATTTTCTGCCCCAATTGTGAGGGCTGACAGCCTCTAAAAACAGGGTCACTCTTGCCATAGGAAAGGAAAAGTAGCATACCTGGGATTGCAAACTGGGAAGGACTATCCCATCCACATCCTAGCTCTTCATCGATGGCAGAAGCCATCCTGACCAAGACGTCATCAATTCAGCCCTAGCACGCACTGGGGTGCAGGTGAGCTCCTTGTCCCCAGCAGCCTGCTGCCATTTGCAGCTGCTCACCATACCCAAACTCAGTAGTGTACTTGTACAACTTATTACTTCACATCTATGGCATGCCAGAAGTTCCTTTAATATTATCATAAACTTTAAGAAAGGAAAAAAGAAAGAAAAGCTCTGAAGTCTCTCATATGTATGCAACAAAATAAATTACGATGATTAGGCCTTGTGCCCTTCTAAGCATTCCTCCATCACCTGAAATATCAAATGACCATTTTGGTATTAGCTATGTAAAACAAATGTTTGTAATCTACTAAATACCAGAGGTATTTTAACCCAGTTCAAGGTCAGTCATCCGATAAGAATGATATTTGTTTAGAGAATATGAAACAGCAATTATCACCTAAGTCATTAGGCTCTGCAGACTAAGTAAATGGCAGTTGCCAGAAAACAAAGTAGGTGTTTGGGAAAGAAGCATTTTCTGCATTTCAAGTGAAAATTGAATCTTTGTTCTCATGTCCAAGTATAATGGGTAAAACTGAGGAGGACAACCAAGGAATCTTGTACTCTGTTCCATTTCAGTACTCAAAACAGCTCAAATTTACAAGGTACAAAGGAACTTCTGCTTTTCTGGGGTTTATTTTTTAAATGCAAAGGTGCGTTTCCCTCCTTAAACGAAATTACTTTTATGGGACTGAAAAGTAATGGGACTGTGCCTGAATTTGACAGTTAGAGGCAGGCAAATGAATAATTATTCATTAGTTAACCCTCATTTGAGAATCTGCTCAAGAAAGATCCACACATAACTGTTGTCATTAAATGGTACAATTTATGAAAGTTTTTCTGGTTGTCCTGTTTGACAGTCTTAATTTAAAAGACTGACTTTGCAGTGAATCTCTCTTTCCATTAATTGTTCTGTGTTTATTAAAATCATGCAGCAGTATTTGTTGCTACTAGAAGAATTGTCTTTTGCAAAAAACAGGACCAGTGGATAATTTGCGAACTTGAATGATACATTTCATTGCTGAAGTGAGATGAAATTTTCATGCGATAGGCAAATCAGGCAAATGGAATTTCGAGGAACGTTGCAAGCAATCAGATCGGTTAATGCACTGGGCACCAGGCCATCAGCTCCTCAGCTGGTCTTTAATCCGTGGAAAAGCCCCTATATCTTGATCACCACTGATTAATTATTTTCAGAGTTTGCCTCATTTTGTATCTGGTTTTATATAGCTGTAATGGTTGTCTTGGGTTTATTCCGATGGAATGGACAAGGAAAGCATCACAGCAGTCCAAGTATAAGATCCAGATGCCAGTTAAGCAATAACAGGCCATAAAACTAAATTGCACAAATGCATTTTTAATTCTGAGTGGCATGAGAACTTTTAAATGGTTTCAGCATGTGCAGCCTGTATCCAACCTGGCTGAACAGCCCTTTGAACTTAAGCTATTTTAACTATTATATCCATAAGTGTAAAGCATAAGCGAGGTTTCCAGAATGCCAACAGATTTTTTTTAGTCAGTATTGTTGGATGATGGTTTTTTTCTTATATAGAAAAAAATAACCCTGCAGAGTGCCCGCCATTTTATACTGCACTGTAACAATGAAAGAGACAACAATAAAATACAGTCACAATCAAATAAAATGAGACTCAGAACCTGATAACAATTTCCCATAGGCCCACACTGTAACTCATGACCCTGACTTATACAGCTAACAATAAAATAATAATTAAAAAGAAGGTCAGAATTCAGAAGTTGTGAGGGTCTGTACATTTCCTATTTCATACTGATGACTCTTTTTCAAAGCTTCATCATTAATACCTTTTTTTTTTTTTCCTTTTCAAGGTTTGGCAGATTTCTTGAGCCTCACAACTTTCACTTTTCAATCTTCTTTACCTAAGAATAAAGGTGCAAATCTAAAATTTTGACATGTCAGTTGCAGGCTGTAGCCCAAGAAAATCCCAGAGAAGTGCAGGTCAGAGCGCCGTATCTGGAGACCTGTGTTCAATAACCAGGTGCATGCACAAATGAGGGCTGCCACAACACACATCCTATGCTGATCTTTCATCTTATTTCCTCCATGTTGTTTATATTATTAACCCTATGATTTTATGCAGCAAAAGGCCTTTTTGCAAACAGTATACTTCCTCTTCTACCCAAATTTGGCTTTTTTTCATTTGGCGACTACCAACAATAAAGATATTTCACCCAGGCTTACAATGTGAGTTGCTATAAAAAAGCTATATGAATCAGTAACAATACAGTGTTAACAGAGCCTTCTCAGAAATGGAAGAACTAGACATTCTTTCCCTCTTCCACAGATTGCCTTTCAAGCGCTCAAGAAGCCAACCCTTCTTCCATTCTTATTAAAATGGACAGTCCTTGACAATGATTAGGTAGATTTTCCATTTTAATTAAGCCATTCAGCTTAAAGTGAAAAACTAAAATAAACTTTAAAATGGCACAGAAGCCACTGTATCCTGTAACCTGTACAACAGGAACAGACTGGAAAGTAACACCAAAAGTCTCCCTCCACACTGTGTCTTAGCTTTGACAGAAAAAGACTACAACTCTGGGACAAAGTCCAACAGTTTAATCCTTGAATCATATTCAGGCCTCACTGTCATCACTCAAAGGACTAAGAAGGCTCTTGACTCTTGCAGATTATTGTATTTGGAAGGGGGTTTTCTACCATGAGATGGAAATTTGCTCCCTGATAACTGAACACATTTATTTTGTGATGTAGCAGCTGCAATAACAGCACTTTTCTACATTTGTATGTAGCAAGACAGTCACTGGCTTAGTCCTAGGACGCTTGACAAAGCATATTTGGATTGGAGGCTCAAAGGAGGTAGACTTGAAGGGGAAGTCTCAGACTCTCAAGGCCTTTTAGATGTCCAGTTCTTACGCTAGCAATGAAATTTATTTGAAAACAACGGAAATGAGATGTTTAAATAGCAGGAAGAGATTTGGATATCTTTCTAGATCTTGGCCAAAAAAACCCCAGGTCAGCCAGAAAAGGGGACATACTTCATTCACTACAGAAGAGAGGGATTGCCCTTTTTAGCAGGAACACTTGTCACAACTGGGCAAGCTGCAGAAACAACGTACTGAAATTGTCTTTCTAAAGTATCCCAGCTAGCTTGTCAGATTTGACAAACTTTTATTCTTACCAGAAGACAACAGGCTTCCTCACCTGGTGAATTTTCCCTTGGCCCTAATAAGACTCTCAGCAAATGCAGAGATGAATTAGAATAGTCATTAAGGAGGCAGAGCATAAAAAATGAGCCACAGGAAAGGTCAAAGAAACGAGGGTGAATGAAGAAGAGCACGTGCCCTGTCGCAACCACTGCAGATGTGAAGGAAACAACCAAGGGAGAGAAGCAGATGTTCCCGTTAAAGCTGTGCAAATTTGATGGCTGCTTTCAAGGATAATGGAGCAGCCATAGGTGGCAGGAGAGGGCACACCATTAACGTACACAATGCTGGTTAGACTCCCCCAAGAGCCATTGACTTTAACAGCAATGCTCCACCATCTCCCCTGTCTGGATAAGACTAAAGGTGACCTGGTACAGTTGTCATTAGTTCCACTATCTTTCCACAAAGATGGTACTGTAATTAAAACGGTTGGGTTTTTCCTCTTGCAGTGTGCACATTACAAAGGGGAAACTTTGAAAATGTTTCTTCTGATCATATTCTCAAAACAAAAAAAGTCAAATCAACAGTTACACTGCTTGTTTTTCTTACCTTTAAAAACCTCTGTTGACTTCAACTCATTAGAAAACAGTTTCTGCTCATGTGGTTGGCTTTTCTTGATCTTAAAAGATGCATTGCCTCACTGGCAAGGTAAATTGTCAGGAAGGTAACTAACTTCGAAAGTCTGTGGACATTGCCAGATTATATATAGGGTCCTTCTGGTACTTCATTTAACTCAGTGTCCCACCAGGGACACGTTGGGAAGGACCAACAGGCATTGCCCGTGATAGCTGTTCTACAGAGCAGTAGCAGCTTCATAAAGTCAGATTCCTCTGCAAGACCCCTTGCTCAAAGTTCCTGGGAACCCAAGACCAAGTCAGTTTAATCTGTGGTGAATCACAACAGCAGAAGTCAGCAACAACTGCATTAGTGCCACTGTCATTAATGAGCTGCGAAGTCCTTCATAGTCTATACAACATACTTGCACACTGGCTGAATAGGCCATGGAAAAAGACTTCTCTTCTGCTCATGCCTGTTCAAATCCTGTTATTTTCAGAGCTTTCTAGGACGCTGTGTGTGGTTGGAGTGCCTCCCTCACACTGTTCTTCGACTAGCCTCCCCTTTNCCACGCCAGAGGACTCATGTCTGACAGCATCATCACTGCCCAGCAGGCAGTTCTCAGCAGCAGTGAAACTGGCCGGAATCACGTTAATCTTACCCGGTTGGTTCAATACAAGAAAACAGCAGAAATTCTGTCTCCTATCTAGATAAGAGGGAAGGAGACAGCCAAAAAGAAAACCACAGCCAGAACAATTTTTCTTAGGTGGATATGTACTTACTAACAACCCCGAGATCTCCAACTAATT
>VYZW01044523.1:0-14512 GCA_013401315.1 Balaeniceps rex | reverse complement strand
ATGGTGTACTGCCAGAGAAACCACTGGGTACAGAACCAAGGGGCATATCATCACAGCAGGGGCTGTCTTCCCAGAACACCATGCCGTTCAGTCAAGCAAGGTCATAGCTACGTCAACACAGTNAGGGGAAATATCACTGGCATTTTAACATTCAACTGTATGGTAAAATACATTTGTTTAAAAATATGAACACACAGGCAATATACATTAGGATGTAGCCCATGGAAAATGTTTCAGGAGCCTTTTGGCTAAGATCCAGCCTTGGGACAGCTGAGCGTCTGTGGGAGCACTGGGCTCCTCACTGCAAGCATTGTTTTTGGGCTGACAGCATCACAGCTGTGAAAAAGCACAGCAAGGAGCCTTGGCAGAACACTCCACATTACTCGGTGCAAAATATTGGTGTAACATATGATGTTTTGGAGTAACTATCTGAGTTATCACTAAAACTCTACAAATGTGATGATATTCCTCCACTGCCTGAGGCTCACAGAACCATCTGTTTATCAGATATGAATGCGAGGGACTGGATCACACTCCAGAATTTTTTCATGTTGTCCTAGTACAGGCTGCCTTAAGAAAAAGAGAAATTGAAAAGGAAATTCCTGAATAAAGGCAAAAAGTTACCATACCATATATGGCCAGGAATATTTGAGGAAGACGTGCTGATAAAAAAAAAAAATAAAGATTATAGCTACACAGAAGATTATTGCCAATCTGTTCTGACGAACACTTTTGGCACATCTCATCTGATGGTGTCCAGTACTCCTCAAGCACTAAAAAGAACTGATGTAGAGACAACTAAAATAAATGGAATCTGTCTTGTGACTCCACTGGGATTTGGAATTTAAGTGCCAGAATGCTATCAGCATTTTATCACAAGCTTATGCACTTCCTAGTGGTCTTTCTGTCTCTTGGATTTGAAGATAACACCCCCTGAACAGAGCACAGGAACTCCAGAAAGAGGCAGGTAGGGAAACCTTTATAAATATGTAGTAAGGGAAGTGGACAGATCTAGTAAACTAAAAGAATGACAAGCATGGGCATGAATAAAGATTATATAATTACTGCATGGTCAGAATCATAGTTCTTTTGTTTTTTTGTAGTTGACCTCTAAACTGCAAGGGGTGACATTCTTGCCCCACTGAAACCAGTGGGATTTGTGCCATTGACTTCAAGACAGCTGGGATATTACCCCATGTAATTAGCTATGAAACCAAGCCAAAATCCCAAGTCTTCCTTGAACTCTGACTGACTGGAAATCCAGTTTCAAAATTCAGAGCCCATGTTCAGCTCTGTATGTGACAGACACAAAGCAGAGGCTGTCATCTGGAGAAATACATCCATAGGGGAGCTAGTCCCACAGACAACTTTGGGGAAAAAGAAAACCACAAGCAAAAAATCTGGTTTTCATGTTGGTCTTGTTACTGCAGCTAACTGTGTTCGAGTCAGCGTGCCTCTCCAATTCCCTCCAATCCAAATGTCTTTCCCCCCTCTTTCTTGAAGGAAAGCATTTGAAGCACCAAAAGCTATTGCCAAAACTTTGCCTGTTAATGTCCCAAACTAATCAGGGGGATTTTTACTAATAAAAAGGCAAAGATGATTTATGACCACATTTAAAAGATAACCAGGTTCACGATCGTTTTTATGGCACATGGGAGTTCCCCATGGAGAATTTCCCCATATCCAAGTCCCCATTTAATAGGAGAAAGAGATTCCTCTGTTGATGATTCTGTAACACAGAGGAGCTTGGGGTTTAAAGATCACATTTATAATATGATATGCGTGACTTTATTTGCAAGTGTAATAGCTAGCTGTACATAAAGGGCGGGCTGTATCACCTCATCAGCAGTATACAATAAATTATTGACACAAAGAGTATGTGCCCAGTGGCTGCAAATTCCTTTCTAGAGGGAATCTGGAAGGACCTTAGTTTCTGAAGGAAATCCCTAAGTGTAATAATTAGTAGGCTGTTTTCACTCTATTGTGAAATAGAGTGAAATAATAACTGTCCTCTATTCCATCATTCATCTGCCCTCTCATGTCCACGTTTGTTGTATATTGATCTCAGTGGACTTTAAACTCAAATGAAGAGCTGAGAGTAGTGGAATGAGACTCAACTATGACGAACTGAGAAAAATATGCTGCAATCAGAAATTAATAATGGATCTGGGGGCTTGTCACAGACAGGTACCTTCCACTATTTCCTTCTCCTACATCTCCTAAGAGGGAATTTTTACATCTCCCTTGAGCAGACATTAGCAGCATGGAGAATCTCTGCCTCAGAGTAAACCAATGCATGGAAAAATAAGTCAGAGCTGTCATGGGGTGCGGCTGACGTGACACAAGAGGGCTGCCCACCGCACAGACTTGTCCATCTTTCTAAGCGACTAACTGCAGAACCGTCAGTACAAGGAGCCATCTGAAAGTTGGGATGCATCCTGGATGCATTTCTGACTGAGAATATTGAGAAATACAAACAGCCAGGGAGGAGGAGACTTGCAGAAGGCTCTTCGTCTGATTTGCTGACCAAAGAGAGGAAACCTTGTTGTAGTCAGGCCCTGACAGCAACGTCATGAAAACATTTAGCAATAATATGTTTCCATTATATTCACAATAGGTTGTAAGACAGCTATCCACACACTGTTGCCCATCAGTAGCATGAGATTATCCAATATCCTTTCCCACACACACAAGACTAAAGACAGCAACTTTCACCTAAATGTCAGCCCTTTAGCTTGTAAGCAGTTGTATTTTTCTGTTTAGCCTTTCTCTGGATTTTATTAAAATCGCAGCGGTACAAGCGCTCCATGAAATTTTGATTCTGTACTATAAAGCTTGATAAAGTATTTTTCAAGCAGGGAAATACAAGTGAGATTTTAATGGAAGCACAAAGCTGTATCCTGGATACAGTATGGTCCATTTACCTGTATCAAGAAGAAATGTCACACTGCAATGCATGTGTGTGTTACCATGAGATAACACATGCCTTCTGGGAATTAGGAAACACTTTGCCTTGCTTGTGCCTTCAGCAGACCGGCAGGAATTATCTCATGGTAATAAGTAACCCAAAATATCTAATACCTGCCACAAAATGGCAAGGAGAAAATAAACAATTACTTCATTGTTCTGAAAGATCACGTTCCTTCCCACTGACAAACATATTAGTAATTGAAGATGCCTTGGGAATGTATCTGAACTACCTATATGCCTGCACCTAGTGTATCTATGGGTGTGCAGTTTATTATGCATACAGGTATAAATATATAGTGATAGGTACCATTTTTAGATGTGCGTAGACATTTGAAAAAAAGTCATGCCTATATCTAATAAATTATGTACCTATACTTAACTTTGTAACTGTCTAACATGATGTTACCCTTTAGTTGGAATTTGGAATTGCTTTGAACATGTGGCACTATTGCACTTTTTTAAATGCTCTAAATGTTAATGCTGCGAGATGACAACAGAGCTTTTACTACAAGGATTTATGTACAGGTTCATAACTCAGTTTTGGAAACATTTAGCCATATTTAATTTTGAAAATAATTAAATAAGCATATTTTAAGGAATGTATCAATGGAATTATTTCTATAAATGGCAAATTTTTTTTACAGACTTTTAGAAAGAACCAGCTTTATTCCACAAAATTTTAGTCCCCAAAATTTCTTGGGTTTTACGTACCAGGTATTGAACCTTCTCTTGATTAGAGCATCCTGCAGGATTCCAACACATCGTAAAGCATTTCCCTCCATACTTAACTTTTGAGCTTACTGCAGACTTATATGCTTGAAATCTAGCACAGACAGGCAGTCACATGGCTGTCTCATTATTTTTGTCATCTCTGGGCAATATTCTACCACTCTCAGCCTTGGGTTCTTTAGGAATTTGCCAGAAGCCAAAAAAAAAAAAAAAAGAAGAAAAGAAAAAAATAAGGGAGGATGTTAATATTTGACTTTAGGATTAGGAGGGTTTTATGTTAATTATTGATTTGTGCCCTTTAATGTATATGACATGTCCCTTGAGACTGACGAGATAGCTATAGAATACTAACGACCTTTCCCTAGACTAACGTTAAGCAAAATATTAACAACAAAAATTGCATTCCTTTAGTCTTATTATTGGTAAGAGATCAAAGAACAAATTTGTAGCTCCATAAACATGGGCCTCGAGACACATTCCTCATACCATGTTGCAGGAATTGGCCCCATTCATCCATTTACAGGATCTAGCCTTTGGTGCTCATTATTATTTGATAAATGACTAACACAAATATATTGCAGCCAATGGCTCACTCATGAACTATGCATTAGGATGATTGCTTAGAATACCAGCTGCCTATGGTTTGGCCTGATTTGTCAGATGGCACCATTTTTAATCCCTGTCTGCACGACACTCCAAACCATAGGAAGGTTTCAAGATGGTCAAATCATGCAGTTTATGAACTGGATGAACATTTGCACAAATATTTGCAAAACTTTCTTGCTACATAGATATGCTTGTGAGTGAAATTCTGTTGATCAACATTGTCAGAGGAAGCAAAAACACATTCTTACTGAACTCAAGACCCAAAAATATGAGAAAAAGAAAAGAGAAGCCTGGATTAACATGTAGAAAATACAGCTCCACGAAAAGAAAGTCTCAGTAGCTAGGGTAACGGCCTGCATGTGAGAAGATTCATTTTTTGGGTCTCTCTATACTGTAGACTTTCTGGATAGCCTCATTTATTCTTTCCATGCTTCACTTCCCATTAGTATGAAGGGCACAAGATTTCCCAAGAATCCCAAAATAGATGGGTAAAAGTGAATTTTGTAGTTGCACTGAGCAGGTCTGAAGGGAAGAGGACTGGTAAGATCAGTGAAATGCAGATGGGCATAGGAAAAGTAAGAGTTTACTTTCTGTCCCTCTCCAAAAAGCAACAGCAGTTTCCTTTCCCTGGAGAAGCAGCAGTCTCAGCCTTCTCTCCTGTATCTCCCATGCTGCTGGGAATAGAGGGAAAGAAGGTGGAGATTGTGGCATAGTCCTGCTGCAGGGAAACCAAGAGCAAAGGTGAAGAGAAGGATGGGATGGCATGGCATGGCATGGCATGGCATGGCATGGCATGGCGTGAGACAGGGTGGGATGGGATGGGATGGGATGGGATGGGATGGGATGGGATGGGATGGGATGGGATGGGGGAGCCTTGAAGAGCTGCTACTAGGTGATGGTACCAGCAGCTGTGCTAGTAGGAGGTAGGGATTAGGCTAGGACAACCCATCCCAGCTGTGCCATGCCTGGCAGCCTGCCCCCCTCCCAGGGATGCCTGCTGCTGTGGGCCTGCTCTAAAGCTTCCCAGTTGCATGGGATATGAGGACTACTATGAGAAAGATGCTCAGGTGCCATAGTAAAAGACGCTGTATAAGTACCAGAGATAGGATTATATCCCTTTTCATCTTGTCAAGGAATTCCCATATTCATTGATAGCTTTGTTTTGAATCTATTAAGGAGCCCAATCAGTGCATTTCTCTAGCCATTCATTAGTGTTTTTCTTATTGCTGGTCACAATAAATGACTCTACAGTGAGTACATGATTGTTAAATATTAGTCAATTTTGTTGGACCTACCTTCTTCCCTAAACTGAACAATCATTTTCTTGGTTTTGTCCCTTGGCATTTCATTCTTGCCCTGCTATTTACTATGCCTATTTATTGCATCGTTTGGATTTTAGACTGCTCTTCCATTCGTCCTCTACATCTTGGCATGCTATGTACTGGTAATAATAATAATAACCAAGATCCATATTCTGAGCCTGTTAACAGAAGAATAAATTTGAAGCTTCTGGGTTGGCTTCAGCAGAGGTCTAGAGAGCTTGCAAGGACCATGATCTTGACACTGAAGTTGCATATATGCATGGCTTTTAGTGCAGATCATGTTGTAACATCAAGGCTTTTGTTTGTATGAAGCCTTAAATACACTAGGCTCCCGATCTCTCTCAGACTATTAAAACAAATGAGTGTTGTAAAGAATAAGTAACACTTGTAATTAGTAACACAATTACAATGAGAGTGGAACCTATCACCATGCACTATTTTGATATTATTAATGTTTGCTTTGGCCCATAAGATGAGTCAGAGGACTCATGAGGACTGTCTGCATTAACGATGATGGGGACCAGATTGTCTGATGGTTTATACTGGGATAGTCCCAGCAGGGTCAACAGAGAGGAGCTGTCTTACAGCCCCGAGGATTACGGCCTTGGGAGCTCCACCATGAGCCCCACTGGGAGTCGGATCCAGTCTCTAGCATGTTTTCTCTAGGAGGTAAATAAAATTAATAGCTAACTAGGAATGAAAATTAGGGAAAGAAAAAATACTCGCACAAACGTGTGGTTCACTTTCAGTGATTCAAGTTTACTGTACATGCTACATCAAAACAAATCTTTGCAATTACATTTTTCTTCAGGGAAGGGAGGTGGTTTTTGTTTTCTGAACTCCTACACCCTGGTTAAAAGCTTAAAACAGGCTGAGTTGTGCAAGGCTGTGTTGAGACTGATTAGGCAGGAAAGCGTGCTGTGACGCTCCCATCCATGTGAAAGAAGAATGGACCAGCTCCTGAAGTCCATCCTTGCTGGAGCTTGATCTTCCTCCTACTTGTTCATGTCAGCAGTCCTGACGCAGGAGCAGGAGCCGCATCCAGGCCTTACTCAGCAACAACTGCTATGGAAATCAGAGGGAAGGGTGCGTGCTCAGCTCCTTTTTACCCATCAGGATTTGAACTACTGAGAGTTCTGTTTCTAGTAAGAGCTCAATAAAAACTGACCAGAAGGCCTTAAGATTTGATCCGGTGGATTTTCAGTGTACTTTTGTGGGGCAAACACTGGCAATGCAGGAACAGTGCCAAAAGTTAGACTTGAGACACAAATCTAACCTGAAAAATTTGTATACCTTTTTTGCAACGGAAATAAACTTTGGTATTCGCAAAGCTGGACTTGCAAACCTTACTGGAAAATGTTTTGGTACTCCGGTGGGATCTTCTGTCCCATACTTCATTGCAACCATATCGGATCTCTGTAAAAAAATGAACTATTATTTTAAGTAAACCATTAGCTTGCTAACCTTATTCTCAGATATTTTAGTTAGCTTTTTAGTGCTCCTAAAAGGTGCTGGACTTTCCAGTATTTTAGCTATATGTCCTTAATTCATTTTACATCATTATCACCAACACTGCTTAGCTGAGTTTTGAATAGGTTATCTCAGAATAAAGACTGGCATTTTCTTCCACCCCTGTAAGCGTTGGCATCGTCACAGAGCATTTTCACTGGCTCTAAACTAAGTTGATGAGTTACAGAGGGGAACAACTTTTCCTCTAGCAGCAGAAGCATACCAGGTGTCAGATAGGAATGACTGGCCACGGTTAACCCCTGACAGATTTGAACAGTGACCTAGATATCAGAAGCAGCATGTCACCTAACAACAAGAAATACAAACATAATCCATAACCTTTATTAAATATAGTGTTGCATTTCAACCCACTGCAGACACGTCATTATTGTGCTGTGAGCAAAGATGAAAATAGCATGCCTGATATTATGCATTTATATAATACATAATAATGCTTAGCATACATATAGCACCGTTCATTCTCAAAACACTTAAAATCACTTAAACCGCAAAAAAAAAGCTGTGAGGTAGATCAGTATGTTGCTTCTATTTTTTTTTAATAATGATTTTTCCACTAAAACTTATGTGTAAGTGCATCACTTCAAGGAACAATAGATCTATGGCCAAATTCTGATCAAATTACTTTGGTGAAACTACCAATTATCTTTGAAGCCAATGGAAAACTTCCAGCAATATAGCCAAAATCAGAATCTGGATCCTATTTCTACATGCCGTAAAGCTGAGCTGTTATTGGATAGCCTGGTACATCTAAAAATAAACTCTTTGGTTTATTTTTAGCTCATTCTGTAAATAGGGTTGACATTGTTTCTTACTTCTCTGGCTAACTTAAAAAGTAAAATCCAACAACGTGCTTCTCTTCTTGTTTGCCATGTTCTCCTATCCGTTTCCAGGCACCCTCCCTTCACAGGATGGGAAAGCAAGATGATGTGGTTTTGCACGACGATGGGACTGGTGGCAGACTACGGCCCCGTACGGTCAGTTACACATCTCAGGGCGAACCAGGTAACTCAGAGTAAGGTCCTCTTTCCTCTCCCTGCGCCCAACTTCAGGGTGTTGGTTTTGTGCAGTCATTTAGTCAACGCAAAATGAACCCTGCTGCCTATCATTCTCATCTGTTCATTTTACACCCTCTTAGGACTCTTTAAAGGAGACCTCTAAAATCCATCTTCTTTTAAATCCATCACTGAAGCTATTGCAGCCAAGGTTATTGCCAGCTCCGGCTCAGCTGCTGTTACAGGAGGTCCAGATGGCCTTTCTTTGCTCCTGATAACCTCGGAGAAGGTGGGACAGATTCAGCTTAGTCTTCGGTCTGCTGTAAGACATGGTCAGTATGACTCACGGCAGTAAGAGGTTGTTTGCCATTTTGTTCCGCATGCAAATTCTGGGAGGGATAAAATTTACTTTCCCCTGTGGGAGTAATGCGTTCATTTGAACAGGCCATTGTGGTTTAACTGTTGAAAAGTCGAGGAATGCCTGTGTCAGATCTTCCCTTCCAACATTTTATTCTATCCTGTCATTTTGTCAATTATCTTTAAGGCTATTCTGCCAGTTCAGTACAGTCAGCAGAAAACAAAACAGGAAGACTGTTTTTTTTGTTTTTTTTTTTGGGGGGGGGGGAAGTACCCAACATCCCAAGCCATTTTAAGCCTCTAAAGTGGTAGAATGACTCAGTAAAAAATGAAACCCAGTCCACTCAACAAGGTATCTTAACCAAATAAGGTATTATAAAAATACGAAATAAAAGTTGTCCTAAATAAGTAAAAAAATATTCACATACACATGCTTAAATCTTGCAGTTAGGAGTTTAGCTCAAATCTTTCTTTTCTTGGTCACCTTAAAATGGGAGAGATGAAAGACTACTGGAACTGACCTCGCACTCACTGAGGATTATGTAGGGTCTTTGCAACAGTTAGAGACTTCCCTGTTACAGAACCGTTTGTTGGATTAACTCATATCAAAACCTGAAATTACTCCTGGATCAAAAGCTGCTCTAGTTTGGATTGGAATATGCAATGCTGCTGCAGGATAGCTTTGCACCTTTCTGCATCAACAAGCTCTTGTTGCACTACTGTAGAATACATCTTTGGAAAAATTAGATCCTGCCAGGGATAGCAGCTCCATTTAGCACAGAGTTTGTGTTTCCACAGAAACCACACCACTGAAGTCTGCGGAGGGCAGCTGTAGAGTGAGAACAGCTGTGACCACTTAGGTTAATTGCCTTTCCCAACTCTTCCCCCACTTCTGGTCTCTGATGGCCCTCTGAAGATCAATGGCAGATCACCAGGCATCTTGTTGCAGGCTTTCTGCCATCCTGCCCTATCTCCTGGGGTTATCTAAAGCTAGTTTTAAATCTGTACCCAGAGGGTCCCAAAGGACTACTTATAGAGAGTCTGCTGTCTCCTTTGTCCCTGGCTTCCTCTCTCTTCCTGGACAGACCATTTAGTCCCTCCGCTCCTCAGATCTACAGCTGAGCAACAGCTAGGGAAGCTTCCCAGCTTCACAGGTCTAACGCAGTGGTGCATTATGTCTTACGTGATAGGCTCAGATACAGCTGTGACAGGAATCATGTAAGTACCTGCTTTAAATAGTTGTTTTACTCTTTAATGTGCTTTCATAACAAATAAATATTTTCAGATAAAAGGGATACCAAGATATTGCATTATGTTACAGATATTTCCAACATGTTTTCATTATTACTCTCTGACACAGTCTTTTCTAAGAATGTTAATATTTCAAAAAAAATTAATATCAAAAAAGATTGTCAGTGCTGATGCATGAAAATGATTCAAGCCTTACCTCCTCTGCCAATATACTTAATCTAAACTCAAGCTACAAGAAGGAAAGAAAGAAAACGAGATTTTAAAAAGCAAGTTTGAAACCACTATTGAAAGCCACAACAGTCAAAAAAAGACTGCAGCAAATGAAAACAGGGCTGAAATTCATGCAGTTGCTATTGCCCCAGGTTTCATTGTGGTTCTACCTCAGTGCTACAGTGGCTTGCTAGTTTCCTTTTTGAAACTCTTCAGATGTGGGAAGAAGTTGGCTGTGGCTGTAGAGACTGGGGGCGTCAAAAGAAAGATGAGATATCAAAGCTGAAGGAGACAATTGAAACTAGTTATTTTTGGCAATGATTATTAAGAGCCAGTCCAGGGATCTTTAGCAGTGTATGACCAATTTATAACACCCTTCTGTTTTTTCAGGCCATCAGAGGCATGCCCAGGGACAGAGCGAACATCCTTACTAGCTTCTTCAGACCATTGGCAACCCACATATTTTAGAGGTGCTGCCAGAGCGCTCTCCTGAAAGGTGCAGCTCTTCTTCCGGTGGTCTTCCTTCTGTGAAATAGATTTGCTGATACCATTTTAGAGGTCTTGGGGATGTCCAAGAAAGCTCCGTAACTACAAAGTAGTACTATGATTTTATTATACTCTCGGAGATCCAGGCTGATCAATGACAAATGCTGCTTTTATTTACTGTTTTCATATGAAGTTCTTACATGGACATTCTTATGGCAGTTCCTCATAATGGCATTGAAACTATAAAAATCTTCAGTTACCCAGAAAATGTGAAGACACAAACTTAACTACACTTAGGGACAAATTTCAGTACAACTGACCTTGAGACAAATCCTGTCTGTTAAATGTATTTAAACCTTTGTTTGCATATACACAGTAAGAGTATTCACAAGAGGTGTGTGTTCCTATTACAATGAAAAAAAAAAAAATGCTCATTTGTTTGGAGGCTTAAAGTATTTGGGGCAAATTATACGTTATTTAACTTTTCACCAAGACTGTACTTCCTAATGATTCTTAGGGCAAAATTGGAATCTTGACTGTAACTAATAATATATTTACAAAGTCTACATATATTCAGAGTACATGTAATTTTGTCCTGTGTCCCTCATAAAGTAAATAATCCATGGAGCCCTGTATCTGTAGTTTGTAATGACCTCAGGAGTCCCTAATAATATTGCAGTCTTATTACATGCAGCTGGAGGTATATTACTCTTACATATTTGCCAGGTCTTTAATTTCATTTTCCACAATATAGTAGATGTCCTGATGCAATGAAAGGCAATAAACACCAAAATTTTGCTCTATTTTATTCACATCTCCATGGTCACCTGTTCCTGCGTTATTTCTGAGCCTCTCGCCCTTTCGCTGTTGAGAATTAAATTCAAAAATTGTGGGAAAAGGTTTCATTCAAGTTAGCGTCTGAAATCGCTACTACAGTTGTGGATGGGATTCAGTTACTGTTAACATGGTAGAACATCCACCCTTTCAGTGCTGAAGTTCAAGCCAGTCCCTAAATGAACCGCAGACCATCCAAGGTGGATCCAGAGGGAGCGCTGGAGCTGGGAAGCTGGCCTTCTGCTGGGCTGGAAGGACTGGGGTTTCTGTGCTCACCTGGCTGTGCTGCTCCCATCTAGCACATCCCTGCAAACAAAAAGAAAAGCGGGCCTAACCACCAGCCAGCTGGCTTCGTGGAGGAGGAGGCACACGGGCTTGGCTTCTACAAGGCATAAAGCGACAAGTCCGTTCTGCCTGTATGCTGGGAAGCTGCAGCTGACTCACTGCTGGAGCTCCCCTGGGGAGGGACAAATGCCTACAAAGCTGACTGACATGTTAGTTTCCTCACTAAGCAAAGTTGTCTAGTCATAAACAAACATGTCATTTCTGGCAAAACTGCAGAGAATGAGCGCATTTCAGAATAATAATGGTGTAAGAGCTTAAGTCTTGTGCTCTGCATCCTCTCTCTTTGCCTGAACAACCAGCCGGGAACAAAACAACGGGGTACTCGCCCAGGCTCAAGAAGGGGCCTGTGCAGGTTTCTCAGAGCTCAGGGTCAAAGATCACAACCATTACTCAGAGCTTTCTATTGATACAAGTCTGTCCTTTTCACTTCTGATGTGAGAAGCCAAGGCTTCCTCCAGCCCCTCAAAACATGGATCCCAAGCAAAACGCTCTTGCTGGTTCCTGCCTTCCCAAAATGACAGCCTTCTCCTTGCTGCCTGCTGTTTGCACCTCTCCGCAGCCACAGAGGCTGCACTGCTGCTGCCATCCAAGCCCTGCTTGTGCTCTGTGACTCACGCTGGGCACCAGGCAGGCCTTAATGCCGCCTGAAGCAGCAATAACTTTCTGCATATTTTAGCGCAGGTCTCAGACAGCTTGGAGCATCTTTCTTCCAGGCCATTTTTGCACTCAGCCCATTGCCTATCTGTTTTTTCTCTTTGGAGAGTGGCTGGGGGACAATGGGAACATCTCTGTGGTCACCTTCTCCTCCACGCAGCTCCTCAGTCATTGTCCCTGCATTTTCTCACTCGGGGGAGACAAGAGGCCTGTAGTAATAAACAAACAAAATGAAACCGAGCTATTAAATGAACAAGTGACCTTATTAACATGAAAGAAGATGATAACAGTAGCAACTGTGGCCAAAACAACGGCAAAGCAGATCTTCAGATAACAGGAATTATAACATTATTACACTTTTAGTTTCTGATGAACCAACATTTTCCGATGAATTACTGACCAAAACATATTCAAATTCTAAGGCAGGAAGTCTTTCTAAGCTTTCCCTTAGTCAGTAGTGCCATTAAACACATTTAGAAGACATTTCGAGTTTACACTCCTTTCTTCTCCAACCACAAGTGCGTACACAAATCCATACCACGATGGGCTTGCATCAATGGGAGTTTTGACCAAGGAAGGGTTGCAGAGTCAGGCCCCACACAGAGCCCTAGACACAGCCCTATTCTTATTTGGGATAAAAGTGAATGCATTTTGATGAGCTAAGCAACCAAACTGGGTTAATATCCAGTCTGTCAACAAACTTGTTTTGGCGTGCTGGCTACACCATGGCTGTTTACCCCGAATAAACCCAATCTTGGATTATTTTGTTCCCGGAAAAATGAGGGACCCTGAAATTTCCCTTGCAGTTGGTAGTGCCAGCTGTGTGAGGAGAGAGCTAGGAGCTCACAGAGGCCCTCACAAGTATTTGGGAGGCTTTGGGCTGAGGACTAGCTGGGAACCTCTATCATTCCAGACAGACAAATCATGCGTGCTCAGAGCAACATGATGCTGAATGTGCAAAGAGTGAGTCCAGTCACCCTGCTCGTACAATGCGGGGATGTTCTCTGCCTGTGCCTGCATCAGCTACAGAGGAAGAGCTGTTTTCCCAAACATCTGCAAAACTCCACTGTCAGCTGACCAGTGCTGAGGAGCTGGGGGCACCTTTTGAATCACACCAGAACTAACACAGCCAGAACTAAATATACTCTATTTAGTGTGTTTACCCATAAATATAGGCGCATATATATATAAAACCTATAAATATAGGTAAAAAATAACAATCCATGTGCTTTCACAAGCACATAAGGGCTTCGTGGAGATAGCCGTACAACCCACCAAGTGCCTTCCAAAGTATTTTTCGTAAGGAAGGTCTTCCAGAACAAGGGTTGTGTTTACAGCATTTATGAACACGTTTACAGCCTCAGCTACAAAAATCTGTCGAAATATTGCAATGGAAATTCAGGCATATTGTTTTTCTTCTCTTTTTGGTGCAGGGGAGGGTTTTTTTTAATTTTACAGATTATTTTTAAAATTTGGTGAAGGGTTTGGCTGGTTTTATAGCAAAAGCTGCTGTCATGTAAACACTAGTAACTTCTCAAAGACAAAAATGTGTGTATGGTTCTCATTTTAAGTACATGAGGTCATCAGTTAAGTGTTTGAGGACTGCGTGCCGGTCGGACACGAGCAGATAGATGCATCGAGCAGAGTCTTGTTGATCTGATTTCAGCTTCAAGTGGGTAAAGGAGGCTGGCTGGCTCAGGCGCACAAATAAAGGGCTTGATTTACACAGATGCTGACACAGGGTTTTACGAGCCTCCAGTCTGTGACTTGCGGACTGGGAGCTGTGCAGGAGGCAGGCAAGGCTGCCCCACCGCCCTTTCCAACGCCGACTTCTGGTAATGGGCGAGTCCCTGTGGCAACCCACTCGCCAGGCTGCAGCGAGGCCCAGCACCCCCGTGGGCCCCGTCCCGCATCCCTCACGCAGGGGGCTGGCGGCTCCTCAGGCGGCTCACTCCCCGAGTCCCGCTGGCCTCGTCCCGGGCCCCCCGCATCCTGGCAGGATGAAGGAAGCGCCCGGCCCCGCCGCGGGGCCTGACCCAGGGGCACCGGGACGCCCCCTCCCCTCGGCCTCCCTCACGAAGCAGCACACCTGCGCCGGCCCGCTTCACCTCGGGCCCGGGCCCAGCGCGCCCTCCCGGCCGGCCCCCACCCCGGCAGGGCCCGGTGCGGCGCCACCCGTGACGGGTGCCGCAGCGGGAGGGACGGTGGTGCCGGCGGAGGCCGTCC